>JAPDSC010151835.1:0-12677 GCA_026290005.1 Latrodectus geometricus
ATCCAATTAGTGACGCGCATGAATGGATTAACGAGATTCCCTACTGTCCCTATCTACTATCTAGCGAAACCACAGCCAAGGGAACGGGCTTGGCAGAATCAGCGGGGAAAGAAGACCCTGATGAGCTTGACTCTAGTCTGACTCTGTGAAAAGACATGAAAGGCGTAGTATAAGTGGGAGACGGTTTCGGCCGTCGTCAGTGAAATACCACTACTTTCATCGTGTTTTTACTGACTCGGTGAAGCGGAGAGCGGTCCGAAGGGACCACGTTTCTAGCACCAAGCGCCGGGTCGCAGATACCCGGCGCGATCCGCTCCGAGGACAGCCTCAGGCAGGGAGTTTAACTGGGGCGGTATATCTGTCAAAAGGTAACGCAGGTGTCCTAAGGCGAGCTCAGCGAGGACAGAAACCTCGCGTAGAATAAAAGGGCAAAAGCTTGCTTGATCTTGATTTTCAGTACGAATACGGACCGCGAAAGCGGGGCCTATCGATCCTTTTGAGTTTACGAGTTTTATGCAAGAGGTGCCAGTAAAGTTACCACAGGGATAACTGGCTTGTGGCAGCCAAGCGTTCATAGCGACGTTGCTTGTTGATCCTTCGATGTCGGCTCTTCCTGTCATTACGAAGCAGAATTCGTAAAGCGTTGGATTGTTCACCCACTAATAGGGAACGTGAGCTGGGTTTAGACCGTCGTGAGACAGGTTAGTTTTACCCTCTTGATGACGTGTCGTTGCGATAGTAATCCTGCTCAGTACGAGAGGAACCGCAGGTTCGGACACTTGGTACATGTGCTTGGTCGAGTGGCCAGTGGTGCGAAGCTACCATCCGCGGGATTATGACTGAACGCCTCTAAGTCAGAATCCCCTCTAGTCACTGCAACGATATCGTTCGCACCTTGCGCGTCGTTGGGCGACTTTAGCCGGGCTGTACATCTGCCTCTGACGGGGCAGACTAGCCTGGCGACGAGGCCTCTTCGATTTGGAGCATTCTAGGGGACGTTGAGAACGGCGTCTCCGGCTCTGGGTCCAAACCCTCTGGGTGTGATGCGTAGGTGCCAAATCGTCCGTAGACGACCTAGGTACTAGTCTGGGTGTTGTACGTAGTAGAGCAGCCACCATACTGCGATCTATTGAGGCTCGTCCTCTGACTGGAAGATTTGTTTTTTATAGGTTTCAGTTGATCGCGTGTGCTAATGGACTTTGTCTTTTTTTCGAGAGTATGGTTTGATCGCGTGTGCTTATGGACTTTGTCATTTTTCGCGAGTATGGTTTGATCGCGTGTGCTTATGGACTTTGTCATTTTTCGCGAGTATGGTTTGATCGCGTGTGCTTATGGACTTTGTCATTTTTTTTAGTTTAAATGCAAGAGCAATGCCATGTATGTAAATGTTACTACTAAAAACACCAGCAGTGTTTTTGCATGACCTCATTAAATATGGAAAATTTAGGCCAGAAATCATTGAGAATAAAGTACAGGTAAAGAATTTGGATCCGCAGAAAAGATTCTAATTAGAATATCATAAACTATTGTTAAAATTAAAGGTAAGTTAAAAATGTATGCACTTTTTGTAATTGGAAAATTTTATAGTTAAAAAGTCAGTATTCGGATTTTAAAATCTGATTTTACTGATTTTTTTAATAAATATGTATTTCATGTTATAACATAGTAAATTTCATTTCTATGTAAGAATGAATTTAAAATGTGGGGATTTATTATGTAATAAGATTAATTCTAAGTTCCCTCAAGGTATTTAAAATTGGATCTACAATGTAAGTATAGTTACAATACTATTTTTTTTTTTGTACTGATATTTATTGTACTGACTGTTTTATTACACTGATGACAATGGATGATTTGGATCCTGATATAAAACAATAAATACTGTGATTTCAAGAAGAATTATCATTTTTTAGGATTTTAAAAATTGAAATTTTAAAAATATCCTAAGATTTGATGCATATTTTTTGTTTATTTGGTCAGCCTATCCTCAGTGTTTAGCTCCTAAGTTATGACTTATATAATGAGGCACCCACTAAATGTGTCACATCATTGTTTGTTTTGTTAATGAATTGCTTACCAAGCTAGAGAGTTCCAGGTAGATAAGATGCTGATGAAAACGAGAAATATTTCATTTAATGATTAATGCTATTATTTTACATCCATTACTAAGAGTTTTTTTTTTAATGCATGAAGGAACTTTATACAGGAAATTTTAGGAACTTCCGTAACCCCCTCGAAAAGAATTCTGCAGCTTAGTGGCACCACATGCAAAAGTTCTCCTTTTCTATATTTCTGTAAAATAGAAACTTACATTTTAAATTTGCATATCAACATTTTTAAATATTTGTAGAATTTGATGTTGAAAAGCGTTCTATCGATTAATAATTCAATAATAATATTTTTCTATAATTGTATTTTATAATAAATACAATTGGGATACAATGAAACTTAGTGCTAAAGATTTTAATCTTCTGTTTATAATTTTCTAATGATATCTAAAGTATTTATCGTTTTGGTATTATAAAGCAAATTATAATTATTATTAATAAGTAAACTATTAATTAAATTATAATTGTTAATAAGCAAATTTAACTTGACTTAAATGCAAAGATTTTATGAATTATAGCAAACATTTCATTCGAGTATTTGCTTTCATTCAGTAAAATATGATATAAATTGATTAATGTTTGATATTGATTTATATTGTTAATATTTTTTTTGATAATATCTCTAGTATTTTTTGTGTAAAACTTTTCTTTAATGAAGAAAAACAATGTAGGGCACTATATTTGAGAAGAAAAAATTTTGAAAGATCAAACAAACATTTTCTTACGGATTTTTATGCAATCTTTTTAGGAAAAATAACTCATGGAAGTTAGTCGAATTTGAATTTCTAATATATGTTTAACATGCTGCCAATTACATCAGAGTGCATATTGACGAAAAATAAGATTAATTCATTTTTAAGTCATTTTAATGACTTATGCTTACATTATCTAATATGACAAATCATTTAATAAAGTTAAAACAGAATTTTGAAATAAGAAAAAGAATTGAATTTTTTTCTTACATTTCCGCTTTTTTTTTTTTTTTTTTTTTTTTTTTTTTAAAAGCCGAGAACAATTTTTAATAGCATGTTGTAATTAATTTTTCACTAACACTTCATTTTATTTCTTGCGTTCATTCAACTCATTAAATAAATTCTTTCATATTCATTCATTTTTCCCATAAATAGAAATTAAAATATCTACTTTTTTTTAATTTGATGAAAATGAAGCATGTTTTTTAAGAAATTCAAACCATTACAAAAGCAAACATTTTATTGGTAAGGCTAATTATTTTTCTTGGACATTTAAAAATGTAATAAAAAATTCCCGAATCAAAATTTATTTATTTTTGATGTGTAAATTATTTTAAAAGAAAAAGCAGTTCACACAAAGTTCACATTTTTAATAGTTAGATTCTCGGTTTCTTTTACTTGTAACTCCAATTTCCTATTTATTTTTTTAACATAGAATATAGCATTACTGTAAGGCTGAAAGCTATTTGATGAGCTGCAAATACCATCCTAAGTTAATTGCGCCTTTAACGCACGAAGCATATTGTTAGATTTGCCTTTATGCAAGATGAATGACAAGGAACATTCACTCAAACATCCATCCAACCTCAAATGACGAAGCAGAACTGAAAAATCAACAAAACAAGATCTTTTGAAAATTTGCCGAAAATGATTGCTACGTCCGTTTTGCGAAAGTTTTAGAAAGTGGGCGCCTTCCCTCTACCAGCAGTTTTAAATTGCTATTATCCAAATGGAATCGACGAAATCGAAATTGTGCGTAACTGGTTGTTACAGTCATATATAGGACGATAAACACCTTTCAGAATTTTAGCCACCTGGTTAGCTTTTTCGCCATTATAAAAGAAAAACTAAAATGTATCGAATTTTCTGTTTGTTGTCTTCTATTTTTAAAACCTTGTACTCATAACTGAATGAATCAAACAAAAAACCGCAAGAGGATATTTTAGTGTCAAATGTCACCTTTCCAACGAGCATAAATCTGAAATTGTTTGATAGATACCTCACGAGATAGCGATCACTACAGACGTCTACCGGAAAAAAATAATGGATAACTTTATCCCCAAACTAATATAACTAAATAAATAAATATATAGTATAAAATTCTTAATTTTATAGATATCCAAATATATATATCTACCAACTACCAAAAAAGTCGCTCCATTGGATATCCTACGGATATTTTAGATATCCCTGTGATGTTCTAATATCCAGTAGATATCTATATCCAAGATATCTATATCCACGAGATATCTATATCCAATAGATATCTATATCCAATAGATATCTATATCCAATAGATATCTATATCCAGTAGATATCTATATCCAATAGATATCTATATCCAATAGATATCTATATCCAATAGATATCTATATCCAAGATATCTATATCCACGAGATATCTATATCCAAAATAAAATAGAATATACATGAAATTTGCAAATCGAATAATTCTCAGATATTTAAATGTTTTAGTTAATTTTTAATCATTATAAATATACCAGAATTAGAAAAAATTATGAGACTAATTCATTATAAAACCTGAAAATCAGTTGAATGTAATTTTCATCATTAAAGTATTTTGTAAATGATTTTTAGAAATTATTTACCAAGACATTATTTTGAAATATTGCATAGTGATAATATAATTTAAATAATTTTTATTTAATGTTTAATGTTATCACCAATATGGAATTTATTAAATAGTTTTTAAGCAAAAACTCAATTTAAAATGAAAAAATTTGGTATGTACAGTTATTTCCATAGTTTCATTTAAATAATTCTACTTTTCATTGTTTTTGTTTTCATCAGACATGAGTATTGAACTAAAATTCAGTTATTTACATACAGGGTTCAAATTTACAGGTACAAGTCAGTAAAGGACTACTGTTCAAAAGTGAAATGTACTGAAGGAATATTCAAATATTTTATTTAAAGTTTAGTATAGTATAAAACGATATTAAATTAATCACCTTGATCAGTTTAAAGTGTATTTCATATAATAAATGGACACATCAAATTATTTATATATTGGATTTTTGTTAAATTAATAACAGTTTTTGTACATGAAAACTTTGCAAAATTCAATGCACAATGTGAATATGGCCAAAATTATTGTTCGAATTTTTCGAAATTTCTGCTTTTTATAATGAAAATAATAACAGAATTTGAATTATTCGTTCATTTTAAGTTGAATGCAGCCTTTAAATTCAATATAGATTGATTAGTTATCCACTTATAGCAATTTGTTAGAGTATCATATTCGTGTGATTATTTAGATCTCACGTATTGTCTATATTAAATCCTGGAAGAGACATCCGTACTTTTAGTATTTTCTGACCGTGGGGAAAGTACATTTTCGGCTAAATTTCTTTGTTTAAATATGTCACAACAACATACTAAGCATAGAAATGAGATATCAAATATTTTATTTAAAGTTTAGTATAGTTTAAAACAATAACGCGATAATAGTTTCGGAGTGTAAGACAACACCTTCATAAATAATATGAATAATAATTCAAATGATGAGAGATTTTAATCAGTAAATTTCCAAAAATGGTTCAAAACTCTTTTTTCTTACTTGCCACAGTTTTTCAGTCAAGATCCTACATACTGTATTATTTTACGCCAATATGAAGTAAATATTAGCGTTAACTTAAAGTAATATAAAGTATTTTATAAATATCTAAAAATTATAATCCTAAATTTGTTTTAATTAATTTTAAGATCGTTGAATTTCATAAAAATCTTTCTGGGTATCTTAAATATAATATTTAATAAAAATTTCCGTACGATGGTAAAGTATATTTTAAAATGTTTTTTTTTTCCCCATTTAATTGTATTGTAAAATGTATGTATTCAAATATATGGATTTTAATATTGGGGAATGTGTAGATTTTATATGCAAAATTATAGATCTGTATTAAAATCGCGAAAATTAATTTTTGATTTTGAATCGTAAAAAATCAAAAATATATACAGGTTTTAATATAAGCAAATGCATTACAATATTAGCAAATACATCAATATAGATTTAAATATTTGAATTTGTGCTTATGTGAAACAAGGAGAACTGCTAAGCGATTGAAATTTCATAGAAGAAATAAATACAAACATATCAATTTTAATATAAGCATATATATTGTAATATAGATTAAAGTATTTGCATTTGTTCGTGTGGAAGAATTTTTGAATGATTAAAATTTCAAAAAAAAACAACGATCACCTTATTGATGCTTATAGACTATTATTTTTGTTTAAAAACTTATATACTTCGTGATATTCATTTAAATGTTTAATAAATTTTGATGTTGAATTTAAATGTATATAATAAAATATAAAAATTAATTTCTAATAATTAAAAAAAAAAAAAAATGCCAACGGCACGCGGTGTTCCCAGGTGGTCACCCTCCCAAGTACTGACCGCGCCCGATGATGCTTGACTTCGGTGATCGGACGAGAACCGGTAGTTTCATCATGGTATGGCCGTTGTCATTGTCTAAGAAGAGCATTATAGCTCCCCGTCTCAGAAGAGAGAGGTAAGTATGTGAGAGTCCGCTATAAAACCCATTACGGGTTGGGACTCGTGGAAATGAAAAGAAGGCGGTGTGGTATAAAAAGTCCGCTATAAAACCCAGTACGGGTTGGGACTCGTGGATATAGAAGGAAGGGGGCACTCTGGCCGTGCGATCGCGCGCTTTTTCGTTCGGGAGTGCCGGGGACGCTTTGCCGGGCGCGTGGCGCCCGTCAAGAAAGATACCCTCACTCCATCCTGCGCGATTGCACGTCCAGAGTGCACGAAATTACTAAAAATGCCTAGTAGCAGAGGCTTATTGGTATTCACTCACCGGTCCGGTATCTTATACATGAAAGGGTCACTGTTTTTTCTACAGCACATCGTCATCGACAGCCGTAGTATTTACCAAAGAGATTGAAACGAATCACGAGTAGAATAAGTAAAAAGTCTACGCATGCGCGGCCGCCATATTTGAAATTCATTGTGTTTACTATATCTTTTTCTAGTACTAGTTATATTTCGCTCTGGAATTAGCTATTATTAATTATATCATTTATAGCAGAATATTTTGGTAAGTACTATCAATTCTTTTAAATAAATAACAAGTACATATCTTTAAAATGCCTATTTATTTAATTCTGTCACTTTGTAGATTATATTTATTTTGTACTGGTAAAATGTAAGTCCGAATAAGAATTACAAACAATGTTTATAAATATGCATAATATTAATAATATATAGTAATTAAAAACCAGTATTGAAAATTACATGGACTCAGATCAACAATGTAGTGCCACAGTTAAAGATTTCAAAATACTTAACTCTTTATATAATGAGTCAAATATCTTTAGCAATTCAGTACCTAAAGAGAAATTAAAACAATGTTTTTTGAAACATAATTTAACTTGTGAATATATCCATTTCACTTTAAAAAACACTATTAAGCAAAAACTCTAGTATGGTTTGAAAACTAAAACAGTCTACTATAAGCATAAATTTACTTATTGATAGATTTCCTTTGTATAACTGATCATATCAATTTTAGGTAGCATTAGAAAGATAATAGATACACCTTTTCTCATTGGTATTTATTTGTTGAAAAGAAACCTGATATCAATGAATTTCTGGAAGAATTAGTTAAAGATTTAAAAATTGTTATGCTAGTCGTGCAATATTGGGTAAAAACTTTTCAATTTTTGTTAATGCAGTAATTTGTGATATCCATCAAGGGCTTTTGTTACTTGTACTAAATTGTTTACTGGTTACTATGGTTATGATAAATGGTAGGTAACAAAAAGGTAAATGATATCGAAAGATGACTTATCCAGAAATTAATGCTTCTTTGAGAAATGAGGTGACATAAATAATGATTTTCATTTTACTGGAGAATCCCCTTTTAAAGAGTTAAATATTGGAGTGATAAGCAAATTTCCTTTGGATTATATGCATTTTGTCTTTTTAGGCATTATGGGAATAATATGTTATCTGAGAAATATTACAACTGCAGGGCTCGGAGTTGTCCTGATATTCCTGAAATTCCTGATTTTTTAAAAAACGTCCTGAAATGTCCTTATTTTTCAAAATAAATCCTGGAATTCCTTAATTTTTTATTACATTCCTTTGAAAGTTTAATTTCAATTAATAATTTTATATTTTTCAGTTGTAAATTTTTCTTTCAGTGGAATATATTTTTTCTTTCAACTGCTTTCTATGCAAAAAGAAAGAGAAAAATTTCCCCCTTTTTTGTTCTCTTTCAAACCGGAAATAGGGTTGCCATACATTCGTCTGCGCCTCGTTTTCAGCCATTGCTCACGCATGTCTGAAGTCAAAAAAATTTAGGTTTGGGTTTACCATTAAATTCTATTTGGTGCCTTTACAGACAAAGATTCTGATTTTAGTAGTGCACAACTATTTACAATGATATCGAAATTGTGAGAATTATTGGCCTACGTTTATGCGCATGCTTGAAATGCTTATCGCGCTGTTTTGGAAGATTTTGATGAGTGTTTTGAAAAATTTTTATTAGCAAGCTCAGAATTTTCTTTTTGGAAAACATTTTTTTTTTTAAAAATGCCAAGGATAACGAAATTTTCCGACAAATGGTTGGAACTGGAAGATGGGAATAAATGCCTAATCAAGACATGGTGCCGAAGTGTTGACGATGTTCATTCTGTGGAGGGCTTCGTATGCAAAAGCAGATTCAGTGTTTCAAATATGGGTTTTAGACAAGTGCTTGCGCATGCAGATGGATTAAAACACAAAAAAGCTGTGAACTGTTACAAGAATCAAACACTATTTACTATCAAGTCATCAACTTCATCTGAATCCTCGACATCGACTGTAGTAGTGAATAACAAATCATGGCTCCCCAAAACGACATCAGAGAAAACCATTAAAGCTGAAACCATTTTAGTTTTAGTGGCAATAAAAAATAATTATTCTTTTTCATCTATGAATGATTTAGCTAACATTTACGGAGAAATTTTTGATTCCTCCATAGCAAAAAATCTCAAATTATCTGACAAAAAAGTAAGGTATATGATTAATTTTGAATTAGGTCCGTATTTCAAAACTCTTTTGTTTCGGGATATCGGCACTTCATATTTTGTTTTACTTTTCGATGAAACTACTACAAAACAAATAAAGAAACAGTTGGATATTTACATCTCATATTGGTCTGATAAACAAGGTAAAAATGTCATTTGTTACCTCGAATCACATTTTTAGGGCATGCTGAAGCCAATAAAATTGTAAAAATTTTATTAAGTTTTATTCAAAATAATGGTTTGAATTTAGAAAAATTAATGCAGTTGTCAATGGATGGACCAAGAGTTAATTTAGCTGTTTTAAAGCAAATAAATAGTGAACTGAGTAAGCAAAGTTTACCAGTACTAATTGATTTGGGTACATGTTGCTTACACATAATCCATGGAGCACTGCGTAAGGGTATTGATAAAATTGATTGTAATATTGATGGATTTGCTATAGATATTCATCAATTTTTCAAGCTATCTCCCGAAAGAAGGGAAGATTATCATTCCTTACAGTTAGAAATACTGGAAGAAACTTTAGCTAGACATAGTTTCCTTCGTCATGTTGAGAGCCGTTGGTTAACTTTGGGCTCAGTTTGTGAGAGAATTGTTGAGCAATATGATGTTCTAAAGGAATATTTCATTGTTAAAATACCTAAAGAGTCGAAATCTCCTCTTTCTGATAGATATCTTCGGATTATAAAACATTTGAAAGACCCTAAGACTCTGGCATATCTGAATTTTGTTTCATTTTTTTGTAAAACTTTTGAACCTTATTTACTTCTAATGCAAAAAGTCGAACCTTTAGTACATGTGATGTACAGTAAGTTAAATGAACTTGTTCGCAGTATTATGTTTAAATTTTTAAACCCAGAAGAAATCAGTGAAAAAAATGGAGTAAAGTTGCTACAAATTAATGTTGATTCAGGAAAAAATTGGTTAAATTTAAACAATATTGAAGTAGGTCATGGTGCAAAAGCAATGCTGGAAGAACTTACTGATAAAACAACATTTCTACAAAGTATTAGAAGCTGCTACATAGCAACTTCAAAGCATTTGCTTCAAAAACTTCCTATAACAAATCCTTTACTCAAAGATCTCCAGTGTTTGTCTCCTTATAATAGAAAAAAAGGAAGAGTCTAGGAGTTCATGTAGCAGATTAATTCAACATATTCCTCATGTGAATAAAACTTCTTCAGATTTTGATAAGATGAATGAAGAGTGGATTCTTTACATGTGTGAAGATGTGACTTTGATTAAGAATGATTATGATAACATCAAAATATCTGTAAATATTGGAATGCAGTTTTCAAAATATCTGTAAATATTGGAATGCGGTTTTCAATATAAAAGATGCTGGTGGTTATATAAAATATCCTACTCTTTCTAGAGTGGTTAAAGCATGTTTGTCGTTATTACTGTTTAATGTTATTACTTATATCTCTCTAGCACTTTATGTATATTTACTAAGAGGAATTTATTAGAATCTTACAAGTTCTAAATATGTATTAAAATTTATTTTGTGTATTTCAAATCACTATGAAAAATATATTTCACAGTCTTTATAGATCGAGTGTGAACAGTGCTTTGTTATTTTTCGCGAGTATCGTTTGATCGCGTGTGCTGATGGACTTTGTCACTTTTCGCGAGAAAAGTGTTTGGAAAAATGATGGAAATACATTTATCTTAGTTCAATAATTAAAAGTAATAAATGTAGTTTAAAATGTTGTATTTATATTGTTCGATGTTTGTGAAGCTAATATGTAATAAAAATTTTGATGCATTATAATATTTTTACCATTTAATCTTGTAAAATTTTATAATGTAAGAAATCTTATTTATTTAAGGTACCTTATTTCATTTATTTCTAAAATTATTGATTATACTTTTGAAGATGCTTTTTTGAGAAATAAATTTTTTTGGCAAAAAATTTAAGTTTATAAAAATAATATGATTTAAGTGTTGCATAAAATTTTATCAATGTTTACAAAAACTTATTATAAATTTAAAATGCATTTAATTTTCTTCAAGTATCAGTCTTTATTTATTTTGCATAAGAAAACCACTTACAACAGTTTTGAACTTTTCAATGCATGATATGAAGTATTTTATTAACGTTTCAATAATATTTTAATCTAAAATACAGAAAGGGTTTAAGGGTTAGGTTTTGAATGATTTATCCCACATTAGGTATTGTTCATGCAAACTAATTATTGTTGTATTAAGAAAGAGAGAGAAAGGCTTGTTATATAAAATATTTGACAGAAAGAAACAGTGAAGTGTATATGAAAAATTAATAAATAATTTATATGATATAAATCATTAAGTAACAAATAAGTAGGATTAGTTTAATGATTATAATAATTCTTCATTGTAAAATTTTAATATAATTAATTGTAATTCAATACAATATTGAGTTACAATTAATAACAATTACATTTGAAAAAATCAGTCTTTCTCTCTAACTTACATAGGGTGTGTAGGACTGATTCTTATTTCAATTCTAGAAATATCTTTTATCGTATATTAGTTTTTATAATGCTTAGTGTGTGAATAAATGAAAGACATTCGATAGTAATATTGAGTATTAAAAACCATTGTGATGACTGAAAATTTTTTCAATTGTTAAATAATTCAGTATTTTTAATTTCTGAAATATTTATAACATATTTGAGTTTTAACTATAAATTACCTTACTTAGTTTTATGATTTTCAAGTGTATGCTTTTTCTAGCAGTAGAACGTAAGCTATAACTTGTAACAATATAACTATAACATATATTTAAGTATAATATTTACTTCGATAGAATTGCAAAAACTCTTTACTTAAATTTTCTAAGCATGTTTAAATTCAATATACTAGAGCTACACACGAAAATTAAATTTTCATGCATTCAATTAACTACATTCAATAACATAATTACCCTCCTTTATTTCTTGATGTCAATTTGTATGTCCCATTTTTTAAGATATATTATTTTTATTTGTATGTTATATATATGTTGTACTTGTAATTAATTTTTTTAAATATTAATGAAGCCACCTTTTGAGTTAAATAATTAAATTAAATTAGCTAAGAAAATAATCAAAATTAATAAATAGGTTAATTAAATTTAGACTGATTTCGAAATTAAAATAAATTTATGTAAGAAAAGTACCAAAATTAACCTATATTAGTTTTGTTTAACGCAAATAATTACTGTAAATTAACGTAAAATAATGGAATATGTAGTATGTTTAGGATAAATAAATAAATTTAATTTTGAGGTTAATAAACTGATTTTTTGAAATGGTAATCGACAATTGTTCGGATAATTGCCTTCAATACTAGTTCTTTTATTAAATACGTGAGTAAACACATTGTAAAGTAATTATTGTAATTGGCAAATAGGTATAATAAGTAATTGAATTATCCTGAAAAGGTTCTTTCTGCACAGCAGTATTTCGACATACATTTCATAGTTTATTCAAGTTTTTATGCAAATCCCCTACTTTTTTACACAATATTTTATTGTAAAAGTTGAGGGTGCTCAAGTTGAACATGTTTCTAAT
>JAPDSC010151839.1:13237-32548 GCA_026290005.1 Latrodectus geometricus
ACAAATTTTTACAATTAAAAATTACAAATTTTTACAATTAAAAATTAAAAATAATTACAAATCTAAGAAGATATATAACTTTTAGGCACATTTATTTTGTTATTTGCGGCCTTTCATTATAAGGCTGGAACAAAATGCAATTTTAAAAGTTGACATTCTGATTGTTTTATTGCTATTAACAATATCTTATGGTTCTCCAATAAGTGTATATATTAATCACCACTTTTATACTTACGAATTTAAAGTGTTCAAAATCTTACCGTAAAAATCTAAAATAGATGCATCTTAACCGTTGAAAGGTTTCGACTACATGTGTCACCTTTTTATTTGTGAATATTGTATATTCAATACTTTTCAGTTCTTAAAAAAGTTTTTTTTTCACTGTTGGTCAAATAAAATTAAAGTAGCAAAACAAGTTGTTTTTTGAAACCGGAAGTGATTAAGAAACGTCGTATTGTACTTTATTGATTTATTTTTATCAATATGTTTTTTTATTATTATTCGCTGATTGACAGCCATAATTGTACATAATCATGATTGTTACTTCTTGATTTATTATATCAGTTAGAAATTCTTGAAAACATTTTGCACTATTTAACTCTACGCAAAAAAGTTTTCATTGAAAATAAGGAACATACTAGATAGTAAATAACAAATGGTAGTTATAAAAATAACTAATTCATCTCTTTGATTACACTTTTGTGCAAAAAGATTTAAATTTTAGACAAAAAATTTTATCATAAAATATCACTCAAATTTTAAATCATTGGTGAACTGAAGCCTTTAGATATGCTTAGGTAAAAAGAAGAAAATATAATCCTTAAAAGATAATATATACTAATAAAAATGTGTTAAAATAAAATCAATAATAATATTATACACGTCTTTTTCCTTTCAAAGTCAAAAACTATGATAATCGGCACAGGTAATACAGCAAATATTTATTGTAATATATATAATAAATATCTAAATTTCTAACTTTCAAACAGAAGAAGGACATAAGACCGTGGGTAAATAGAGCACCTTTTTGAAGGAGTTTAGACACAGTAAATCGTGGCATTTGTTTCCCCGTGCTGTGCACAGTTAGTGAGCAATGATGCTTCTGACTGATTTTGTGCTATGTTCGTAAGTTTCCTTAAGACACACACCACCAATCTTTCTAATAGCTGCTTCAATAGTTTTGATTTCTTTCCTAGTGTGCAAAACTTTACTGTTGCTGGTTTTAAACTCTACACTAGTCACACTATACCCCTCATTTATCTATTTCAACACTATTCCACATGCATAATTATCTACATCATTTATTAATAAATTTTCGTCTTCTAATGATTTGCATAAGTTTAAAAGATTACTTTTAGACTTATTTCACAAAAAAATTCACTTGTGTGCACTACTAGCGAATGTGTTTATGTATTTTCACATATAGTTGTCTTGAGTTGCAAATGATGACTGCACATGGTTCGCATATTCTCATGACACATATGGTGTTTTTTTCCTAACATTTGTAACCTCATAATGTTTCTACTGAAATGTATATTCATGTACTGGTAACAAGGTCAACTTTTCTGCAATTACATGGATGTCTACTTATATTTTACATTGTTTCTACAGTTGTATTCACCAGTACTGTGTTTGATTTTATTAATTTATACCTTTGTTTAAATATAGATTCATTGAGTGCATTTGATGAATATACGACAATTCTTATGAAAAACACTGTCCTGAGTTTTTGTTAAATAATAGTAGAAGATAACTATAATGTAAAAATTTTTTTTTATCCTAGACGAATTCAAGATTCATTTATCATAATTATGTTTCTTTTCATAAGATATAGATCACTAAATTATTAATTTAAATTAACAAAATTGATTTTAAAGTAATTTTTTGTACTTAAATTAAAGAAATATAAAATCACAATTTTAGTGTCTTAAAGTGTTGTTATAAATACAAATGGAAGAATACTCAAAACCTACAATAAGTCATGTGTTTTTCGATATTCCGTAAAAAATACTTTTTTTAAGATATTCTTTAATTTGTGCAAAATTTAAATGTACCTTTACAAAATTTTGTAATTTATATTTTACTGATTTGAAATTTGTATTAACTCATAACATTTCATTTTTTTAAGCTTAAGTACTTTGACATGAAAAAGTTACATGAAAATACCCATAAGTTAAAATTGCATGATGAGTGATGAGTGCAAAATGCAAGTGCATGAGTAGTAAGTGATGGCGAAAATATGTGTTGTTCTCTATATTAAAATAAATTATTCATTTATTATAATTAATCTTAAATTATTATGACACAAGTGAATTGCATTTGTTATAGATTTGGAATGTGCAAAGTATGTGAAGTTAACGTTAAAAATGGCTTTACTTTTAATCAGAAAAAAACATATTTAATAGCCAAAATATTTTTAAAAAATCATTTTTTTACTTAAGGCCATAAATTGAAACGCAATCATATAAAAATATTAAAGACACTTGTACTAGAGTACTTGTTTCTTTATATTTTAACATAAAAATTTTAAAATATTAAAAAAATCTTGCTTCTTAAAAAACTATATAGATTTAAATAGCTTAACTTATGTGTTGATACTGTTGGATACGAATAATATAAATGTTGTAAAAAATCAAGTGGGTGATAAAATCAAGTTATTATAAGTTATACCTAACTTGATTTCCTGTTTAAATTAGCAAATGTTTTTAATCTAATGTGATTATCTTGTCAGGATGTAGTTACATAGAAAAAGTAATTTTGGTCTGTGGTGGTATCACAAAATACATGGGATGAACATTATAATAGAAATTATTAAAGTGTAAATAATGACTGGTCTTAATTAGCTCTTAAAATACACTTTACAAGAATGTTGAGTTGATATTTTTGAGACTTGCATAAATCCATGAGTGTTCAATAATTTAAACCTGCCGAGCAGAAACTAATAGTATGAAAAGATTTCCGTATTTAGATTGAATAAGTAATTCCTTAAATTCAAATACACTGCTGGCCACTATTTCATAATGTTCTTAAAACAGAAGTTAGTCTTAGAATACATTTCTGGTTTTTTACATTCATACTTATGTTAAAAAATATATATCATAAAGATGAAAGAAAAATTCCTTTCAAAATTTCTAAATCCACATCTTTCTTTCTTTGGTCTACAATTTTCACAACTCAATTATTAAAATTAAAAATTTTGCAGCATCCAGCATATATACATATACAAGATGAAAACAAACTCTATTAATTATTTTAATGAAAGTTCTGAAATTTTTATCAACTATATATTTTTAAATTTTTGTTTGAAATAATTTTCCTTCATTCTTGTATTTGTATTTTTTTACAACTGTTAGTATACTGATTTAAAAGCTCTAATGGTTTTTGATCATCACGCGAAACATCTCTTATTTAAATATTGCATTGGGTATCAAAGTGCAAGAGCTCATTAATGGCTGTTGCAAAATATATGAAAATAAATTATGTTAATAATTTAGAAGTTTAAAATATACAATCACCTATGAATTATTTAAATATATGAAATTATTATATACTGAATTATTTATGAAAAAAACAATTATAATTGTTATTAAAATATAAATCGTAAGTACAAATATGATACTAAATTATTTATGAAGATTAAATTATTTAGATTAATTGCTCTTAAATTTTAAAATAATAATGATATGGAATGCTTTTATCTACTTCCAAATTTACCTTTGAACTGTTAATATAATTTTATTGTATTATCTGTAATAATTTAATGATTAAATGTACATAAAAACTGATCTACACCTCTTGTTTCCAAATGTTATGAAACAAATAATTTTATTTTATGCATATTATATAAAAATAATTTAGTCACAATGTGCTTTCTTTTAATCAAATTTCAAATTTGTATGTAGAAGACATTTTCCTCATGGTATAGATATTTTATACGAAAGAAAGACATTTTCAATTTCATGTAATTATTATGTAAAAATCATAAGAAAATTAATTTCAATTTGTGAAATAAGAAAAATAACATTTACTGGATTTTTTACTTTATTTTAATATCTTTTGTTTCTAGTTAAAAAAAATGTTTAGAAAGAGAGTTTCGTAGTTAAATTAACTTGTTGATTAGTGATTTTATTTGTGTATTATAATTATAATTTTCTAAGTTTGTCAACTGGGTACATCTGGATTTTTATTTCTCTCATTGTGTTTGTTACAATTATTATCATTATCTCACTTATCAATTTAAAACTTTTATGCTTAAAATGCTATGTAATAATCTCAGCTTTTTGTAAAAGAAATTTATTTTTCATCAAGATTTAATGTATATATGTTTTTAATTGTATATTAATTCGGTATTAAATATTTCAGGCAATTTTATTAAAATACATGGTAAAATTCTCATTAGATATCAATATATTTAAAAAAAGGAAGATTCCATGATTTATTTCCAAAACTGCCGTTCTCAAACGAGAATTACCCATCCCTTAAATACCAAAATTCTTAATATCTATATCCTCTAAGTGCTGCTGGTTATTCTCAGCAAGCAGAATTGAAACCTCAGTTCACATGAAGCATCTAGTAGCTAGCGTCATGGAATATGTAGCTCTTCTGCTTGCCACAGCACGCGAAATTGTCTCGAAACAAAACCTGTCACAATAAATTCCTGTCTCCTCTGGAGGCCGCTTTTCCGAATGGCAGTAATTAGCTCAAACTCTCCACTCCTCACCCCAAACTCCAGCTTAAGCTTGGAAAAGAATCGATTTACGCCAAACAGTGCCAGCAATCCTTTTCCACCGCGCACGAAATCCTTTTAGTTTCGTTCTCAACTGTACCTGCCCGATGAAGGGCTTTCATTAGCGATTTCTGATTAAGCGCAGTCCTTCCAATGACCTGGTAACACACCCTTCGTATTAATTCTTCCATCTCATTACGAAATTAATCAGTGGGTGAATGTGATGGTTTTATTCCCACTTATGCCTAGTTTGGAATTAGTGTAACAAAGAAAATGTAAAAAAAAGTGATGAATGAAGCGGATTATTAAGGCATTAAACAACTCTCGCAAAATAGTTCACTGCTGATAAACTATCATTTATGTCCCAATTTTATCTTAAATAGCAGTAAGCAGACATTAGAAATTTATTCACACACATAATTTTTGTTATAAATTATATTTCTAACAACACACAAATATAAATTATTTATAACCGTAAGGAACTTAAAAATATCTGGTTATTTGTCATAGTACAGTATTATGAACAGTGCTAATTTTGTATTTATTCATTACAAATATATAAAAGTAAATTTATTAGTGAATAAATTAAATAAGAGTTAACTACTAATGCTATTGGGAACACGTTCCAACATTAATTTCTTTTTAATTCTCCTACGGTTTCATGTTGTTTTTTTGTTTATTTTTTTTATTTATGAACAAACTTTATGCCCTTACTTCACAGTTAAGTTAAATTTGCTTGATTATTGTAATTGGTTGTACCTAGTTTTACCCGCTAATTAGCTCACAACACTGTTTTTCCAAAATTCAGCTTTTATTACAATTTATAGTTGTGAATATTGTTTTTGCATTCTTTACTTAAAGTATTCTAACTTGGTAAGAGTTTTAAAAAGTATTCATCATTTACTAAAGATGAATTTTTTATGTAAAGAAATATTTTTGATATTTAATTTGATTTATATTTTAAAAAATACAATTATGCATTTCTCAATAAACTTTTATTAAATTATCGGAAGAAACTAAATAATATGTGTACTGAAAATGTAATTTTATTTCATTATAGAATAGAATATATCAAAGAGATTTCAATTCATCATTAAAAGTAAAACAAATAAAAATGAATCTTCAGTATGAATAGCAGAATAGCAAACATGGAAGATTTTTACCTAAATTATAAAAATGATTAAATTTGCAAAATATCAGAATAAATGTACAAAATAGAACACGAATTTCATTGCAAACGATTTGTACAACCATAACTATTTTTGTTGGTAACTTGCAACACGTTATCAATGTTGTTTCATCTAAGCAAAACATTTTAAGCTTAAAATTTGCTTATAATGGTTAGGTTTTTGTGAATTAGATTTAGCTTCTAATCATCACTAGCATATATTAACTGATTACTTAAACATTTTGTAAAATTAAGTTATGCAAAATAAACTGTAGAGGGCATACATGTTAATATTTATTAAAATTTCAAAACAATTTAAGAAATCTACTTCCTAATATTTGATTAAAATATTCTTCCATTTAGTAAGAAAACTTAATATATTCATTTACGTATTGCTCTCAGAAATCAGTGTATAACTAATATCATCAAATCAGTTTTAAGTAAGAACTTCAAAATATAAATACGGCATTAATTTGAGGATAAATCTGCTCAGTGTGTTCTGAGTTTACTGTGGTTATACACTACTTTTAGTAAAATAATTACATTCATGTTTCTTTCATCATTAGTTTATTCAACACTAGTCTCAGATAGAACTAACTCAGAAATTAAAGGTAATTCTTTATGTTTTCGTATATTTTTGCAGAACCATGACATATTTTTCCTACCCACAAAGGAATTAAATAAGAATGATCTTTTATTGTGTTTGCTGTGAAGGTTAATGGTTATCTTTATTCCTTACACAAAGCGCTGATAGCAGCAATAAAACGTACAATGGACTGTTTGTTACGAGTCTCGTGGGAAACATGTGGAAAAACTTCGTTGACGGGAAAATGATGCGCTTAGGTTAACCTATATTTGGAAGACAGGGAAGTGTGGATTTTGTTGATATTCTTCAATAATGAAGATTGAAAAATGTGTGGTAATTTTAATATTTAAATATTTTTATTAATATTTTTTTGGTATTATCAAAAATTGAAGAGATTTTAAATATGCTATCTAAGTATAATAGCTCAAGTCTCTTAACAATTTACATAAAGTATTTATATATACAAAATTTTGTCTCGTTATTCAAGAAAGATCTGGTTTGGTTTATTTGTAGACGTATCGTAATATGTTTTGATTATTGTATATGTCAATTCCCGCTTCATACCTTTTTGATTTTCTAGTAGAAAAAAATGGTTAATAATAATGAATTATAAATAAAATGCATTATTTTTCAGAAACAACTTTTACATGTGTTCATCAGTAATGAAATAATCTCAAGTGAGCAGTCCGAACAATAATTTTTTTTTGCACCTTATTTTAATGCTTCTTCAAATAAGTAAATAACTGTTAGTATGAACAGAATATACTCCATGGTAAAAGTTTGCTTGAAATATAGTATATTTTTTATATTGATATATTTTGATTATAATTTAATTCAGTTTATTCAGGAAATTTTAATTTTGTTAAATACTTTAACTAGAGAACAACATAAAAATTTAGATTATTAAAGATTCGTATTTATCTTCAATTTATTGTCATTCCTTTTTTAAACCTTTATTAATTACATTAGGTGATTGCTCTGAAATAAATCGATGTAAAATATTTCATTGTGGGATATAAGTTTCACAATAAAATTAAACAAACGAGAAAAATTTCCTGTAAGGTATTATCCCTTAAAAACTAATATTTTAAGTATTTATTAATACTTTAAACTTATTAACATTACTACATGTTTAGGTTTGTCAAAAGTACTACTTGTTTAAAAACTTAATTTAAAGAATTTAATATTTTACAGTTACATTGTAATTTTATGATCAGGAATGATAATGTGCGTAATTTATTAATATTATATTATTAAGGTGTATTATTCACAAAAAAAATGTTATTAATGTAACTGATCATATTACATCTGCTTGATTAAAATTGTTATAGTTGCTTGAGGAACAGATGAGCTATGGTATCGAGCTTGTGACATTCAAATCTGATCAAGCAGAATCCCCACTCATTTTTATTACATAAACGCAGGCTAGGACAAAAAAATACTTTATACTTTTAATGTCTCTCATTCAACAATAATAAAATTGAATTTAATAAATTTTATTGGAGAAAATCAATTAAATTAAAGGATTTTATATTAAATTATATATATACTTAGTATATTATCTGTAATATGTAGGTTAACATTAAAATATTTTACCGCTAAAAAAGTTTAAAAATTTTTAAATTTTTATTGTAAACAATTTTTTTAAATTATTTTTTTAAAAACATTTAATATGCCCTGTCCTACAATATGTTCAAGGAAAATAGTTTTAAGTAATTAAATCAAAATAAGTTAAAATTTAATATTTATAGCTTGGCTTTATCTATAAATATTTTATTTTTCCATAAAAATTCTTCATGAGTATTGTGTGTATGTGTTTATATTTTCATTAACAAAATATATGTAGTACAAATGAAGTAAATAAACTTTTGTTAAACATTCATATGATTTCAAATAAAATTACTACATATTAATTTATCAAATAAATTTTAATAAGATTATGTTCCTATATTTAACAAAAATAATTGAATTAAGCATAACTTTGAATTCGAGCTAAATAAATTACATTTTTTGTGAGATATAGTTAGAAATTGTTTGACATCTAAAAGATTTGTGAACAATATTGTAATATACACATGACCACGTAACTAAAGCATTCAGCTTTGACGCATTGTGTAATACAATTAACTTCTTAATCTTGTCAAGTTAATTTAGAAATTCATTTGTTCATGTCATTAACCTTAGCTCTTTAGAATAATGGTTGCAAAATCCATGCTATTTAGGTAAGATTATATGCTTTCATGTAATTATCTGAAATTAATGTTCTTGGAAGGAAGAATTTATTGCACCTCGAGTAGACATGAAAATATCTTACAAAAAATAATGTATGTATTTTTAGAAGCAACAAAATTATGACTTATAGTAAAAGGTAATGCTTGGTAGTTTGAAGACAATTAACGTAAATCCGTATTTTTTTAAATAAATAAAAATTAGATATTATGGAATAATAAATACATTTTTTAATTATCTATATTTCAAATACCTCAATTTACTTAAAAATTTAATTTTTAATCTTTTTATTTCTACTGCTCATAATTTCATTAAATTTACATTTATTACAAATAAAATATTTATTTACGTTATTTAATTTTAGTAAAGAATTTAAGATTTTGTCAAAAATCAACGTTTTTCAAGAATACGTTTCAACTTTTATTTTCATTTTTTAAAACGAAACAATAATTTTCCCAAAATTAAAATTCCACGAGGAAACATCTATTCCAATCAGTAGTGGTGTTTCAAAATGTTATACAATAAGTATTTCTTAATGACAAGTGCAAACTTAAATTGTGACAAGCCAACTTTAATTGTTCGACCATTACAAAATGTTGATAAATTCAAATAAAAGTTTCATACAATCAAAAGTTTTTTTTTTTTCTTTTCTTTTTTTTATACATTTGGAATGTAATTTATATTATAAAAGTGAAGTCGTAAAATGAAATGAAAGTACTTATAAATATGCAAGCTTTAGAGAAACATAAACTTAAAGATTAAATTTCAAAACTTTTGTAGCAATTGCGTTAGCTTTCCAAAAAACACTTTTTGCATATATCTTGTTGCATAAAATGTCTATTATAAAATGATTTTAAGTTTTTCTTTTTTTTTAATAGACATATTGAGTTCAATGAAAATTCTTATTCTTCATTTGCTGTTGTCGTGTGGCAGCCAGGCTGGCAATATGGGGTGCGCTGCTAAACTTTTCCAACTGAACCATATTTGGTGTGGAGTCTGACTTCCTCAGAACATACATGCCATAGGTACCCGTTTATAGGGTAGGCAACGATTCACACACAAAGAAAGGACAAAGACAAGAAAATGAGAGAGAAAGTCCATCCATGCCCGAGCCAGGATTCGAACCCAGGTCCAACCCATCTGTAGTGAGGTACACTAACCACTAGACAGGTTGGGCGGCTATAATTTTTTTTTTTTTTTTTTTTTTTTTGTCGAGTGCCAGCTAGGCTGGCAGTATGGATGCGCTGCTCCACTTTTTCAACTGAACCGCAATTGGGTGTGGAGTCCGACTTCCTCAGTTATTCTTCATTTATTCTTCCTTTTTAATTATCTTATAAATTAACATTTTGGTGTAAATGCATGACGCAAAAGCATTTATCATAATTTTTTTTGTCCTAATGTTTCATTAGAAATGATATAATTGAAGTAAGCTGCATAACATTTATCATAATTTGAATGAAAATAAGCACCATGCATTTACTAGAGAATAAAGAGCATTCAGCAAATTGTGCAAATGTAATTTAGCAGAAATGTTCATATCAATTACAAAGTCTGAAACAATTCATAAAACTGAAACTGCAAGCAGAGGCTTTTAACTCTGACACTTATACAAATAACGAAGTTAGTTTGTATCTAATGAGAAATTATAGGGAAAATTCACACTATAAACTTTAAATTTATAGAAATACAGAAAGAATGGGCACTTTTAATGAAAATACACACCAGGCAATGATTTGTATTTCTCACAGTACCACTTATGAGAAATCTTCTTATGCATATACATGTTAAGATTTACATTGCCTAACTAAATTTTACTTTGGTATAAAATTCCATGAGCTAAAATCTCAATGAATAAAAAATAGTTGATGCGTTTAATTTTAGCATATTAAATACATTTTAAAGAAAAAAGATTTAATCTCATGAAAAAACTAAACTGCTATTAAAAAAAAATTGTATGGATTATGGAATCATGTATTTGTTTTATTTTATTTAAAAGGCAGTGTAGAACAAACCTTGTGTAATTATATTTTTTATTCTGGACAATTCAAGTTTTATAAAACAAGCATGTTAAAGTAAAATAGACATGCGTGACTTACATGTTATTACCTTGGACATCAGCTGTGGAATATTGGGAATAAATTATAAGACTAATACTCTTTAGTGTACCTTATATTACTTCAAACATATGTAAAATAGCTTTCATAAATTGATCTAGCAATATTATAGCTGTATCTAAATGAAAGCAAGCGTTTCCAAGGATGTATTTACGTCAAGTCATTTACGATAAAATAAAAGTTATTCCAAATTCAGATACATATATAATTACTAAATATTGAACCTTAACTGTAAACTTGTATAATCATTTCTATAAAAAAATGAGTATTTCTGTAGTTTTTTGCTTGCGTTTTACTTTTACTTCTTAAAATACTTTTAGAATTCCATTTTGTAAAACTTCATGTAAATATTGTTGTTATATTCCAAATGTCATTGTAATATTCTAATGTGTTTCTGTCTTACTTCATGTTACGCGTTTTAAATTTAATACATTTTCAAGCAATGAAAGTAATGTTAGATGTAATATCATTGCAAGGATTTAAAACAAATTTTTATTGCTGAAATATGTCTACAGTTCACTATACTTTTTACTCAAATATCAGATTGATAATAATAATAATTGAATAGAATAACAACAATAATAATAAAAATATGTTGTAGATAGAATATGATTAAAGTTTTAACAAATACTAATAATTTTAAACGTAAATTTTGCTTAATTGATTCAGTAATTCACAGACAGTTTAACTCAGTTTATAGTTTAAAGGGTTCACATTGTTTCTACTTTATTTTATGCCATTAAATATATAGTTGGCTTGTTGCGTCACAAAATCCAACCAACAAACTCAATATTTAATTTCATTTTTAGGAAAATAAAACCATGATTATTATTTGAAGAGATGTCCTAAATTTATATGTATTTAATTAAATACTTGTAATATTTAATGTTTACTTGATTAATGTATTTCAATGAAAATCATGAAATGCCTGTTTAATATTATATACTTTTTATTACATTAATCATAATGTTATTCTCTTGTATTCAGATATTCAATACTAATCTCTTTTACACATATTTAACAAAATAATTTATAATAATAACATACAATTTATAAATTTTTTAAGCATAAAAATAAATACAAGCCAAAAATTATGAAATGAAGATCTTAAGGCATAAGAGAAATTAAATTTGAAAATATTTGTATTAATTTCATATTAAGATTTTTTCATGTTAAGATAGCAAGCTTAGTGGGATTCAAATCTGATGAAAGAATAAGGACAATAATTGCTGACTTGATTAGGATATAAAGTTATTAAAATATTTAAAACAAATTTGCATTCTTTTAAGGGAATTTCTTTATAATCCCAAAACCGTTCTTTAATTTATTGAAGGATGTAAGGAATAGCAATTAATCTATATTCACTGGAGAGTTTTTTATTCAAAACATGTACACAGTGATGAAAAATATGTTAATAAAATATTGTCTGAGTTATTTCATCCATTTTGAAAACATAAAGATAAAATAAAAAATAAAATTTCAATTTTTTGCGTTAATTTTCTATTCATGTTCAATGAACCAATGGAAGTGTCATGCAGATCATGATGTTCAGCGACGCGTAGCTTTCACAACCCCAAGTATTAATAAGCAATGCTTCCATTACAGCCACATTTAGAGTTTTTTACTCCTGGAAGAGAAACTATAACATACACTCTTTTGCAATTAATGCTTTTTGATAGGAGGATTACTGAAACAAAACCACCGTAAGAAATTCGAAGTCACTGCAGCGTAAAGGAAAGAAATGTTGTCTAGAATAAAATATAGCAAAATCTGAAATCCGTGTGAAGTGCTTTACGAAAAAAAAAGTGAGATAGTTTGATGATATCTTTTACCATGCTTAGTGAGCTTTAAGTTGGATTTTTACGCTTCCAAGTCATTTGCAAATTAGATGACATATTTTTACATTCTTTTTTAAATGAAACATAATGTATTTTTCAAGATTTTAATTAAAAATGAAGTATTGGTAGTAACATTTGATAATATTCAGGCACTTATATATATATATATATATATATATATATATATATATATATATATATATATATATATATGTATGTTCGAAATATAATGAAATATTAAAAATAAAATATTTTTAAGAAAATCTTAAATAATCAAAGTTAGTTTAGTTTGCTAATAATATTGAAAATTTTAAATTAACCTAAATGTAAAAAACTGGGATGTCTGGATAATATATTAGTAGAAAATTTAGAAATTTTCATAATACATTTCCTAATATGCTGAGTTTACTTAAAATTTTGAAATAAATTTACATAAAAGCTGAAATTAATAAAAGTATTTATTTCAATTTATCTTATGAATTACATATGTTATATAAATTTTAAGAACTTAAATGTTGTAAAACATGTTGCAAATGTTAGAAAAAATAATATGTGTCACCAATTGTATAAATTGACTGAGAAATCAAGAACATTCTGCAAGCATTTAAAGATAACACGATGTTATTTCATCATTTTCCTCTCTATTCTGAAGACTTCATTCTTTACAAATTTTAACTTCACAGAAACCTTTTCCAAAAATTATAATTCGTATAAAAAATAAAAATTAAACATTTTCCTTATCATTTTTATTGAGTCAAAATATCACTTAAAATTATTGCATCAATTAAATTATTAAAAACTGATGTGTACTAACTACTTACTTTATGAATATAAATCAACTTCCTCTTTGATTTATTACAATTGGACATCGAATGTTCAAACTAATGAAATTATCTTACAAGTCAAAATTCTATAGGTTAAAAACTACTTAGGTTCTATAAATTTCCAAGGTTAAAAATCATTCTAAGACGAAGTATCCTACCAAATTGTCCAAGTTAATTTATATGTTGAAAATTATTACTACATAAATAGCCATTTTCAAATTCTAATGACTTCTTTTGCAAATGCATATTAAAACTTTTTTATAAAAATAGATTTGCACTTTTCCAGTTAAGTTAGATAAACATTATATTATATTAAATAAATTAATTCTTCAATAACCTTCTGAATTTTAACTTTAAATATAATTAACATTTTTCTATATGCAAATTTTCTATTAGTTTTTTTCTTTAATATCATATTCTTTATTGAAAATTTTGTTTTGTTTAAATTTTACATTACATTCTGCAAATAAATTATGATTTTGAAAGCCACTAACCAAGGAAAACGCTATTCTTAATTAAATTATTTTGTTCTTAATGTCAATAATACTTTTGCTTGGCAAAATGAGATAAAATAGATACCTTAAGTTCATTTTGTTTTTTTAATACAATTTATAATCGAAACAATATTTTGAAATTTGTATGAGATTTTTTTTTATCTTACTTATTTAAAAATTAACTAAGTTACATTTTTACTTATTTAAAACGTAACTTTTATACAAACAACATTTGAATTTAAAATTTTAGTACCTTGATTCATATACTTAATATAAACTGAAACAAATTTTCAACACAGCCACTAAGTAATTTTATAATCAATACATAATTTTTCAAAATCGGTATTACAACATCGTTGGTAGGAAATTATTTAAAGTTTCCTTATATTATTTAGTTTTATTTATCTTATGTGTCTTGTTAAAATGTACAAATATCTCAAAATGGAGGTAAATTTATGAAGTAAAATATTTATTATCAATCATTATCTAAGAGTAAAAATTTAAAATAATACAAATATTGAATGAAATAGGAGAAAAAAAATATTTTAAAGATTTTACAAGATGTATTCATCTCTGGTTACATGTAAAGTGAAAAGTATATTTAAAAAAAAGGAATATTTAACGAATAAAAAGTCCAAAAAGAGAATGTAATTTATTGAATTATGTTAATTACCATTAAGCCAATCACAATATTAAAGGTCACAAATATACTACCATTTATTCAAATAATAGTTTAATGTGTTAAAATTATGAAGTTCACAAATGCACTGTACAGTACCTAAATTGCAAAAATAATGTAAGTCATGGAAATACTACTAAAGATATTCAGGAAAATCGGTGAAAAGGGAAAATTATTTAGAAAAGAGTTCGATGAAGATTTGCGTGGAAATGTCAAATGAAAGAAAATGTCTTAAATATATAAGATGAATGGGAGATGATTTAGCATTTAAAAAATGGTATATTTGGATTTAATTGTGTACTACTATAGCAATAGACTATCTAAAATTGTTTATGTCATATCAAGTAAAATATTTTTTCAATAAATGAGAAAGAAACCAATAAAATCTCCCACACAGGTCTTCCCAATTTGAATATAATTAAGTACTCACAGACCTTTTTGGATCTAGGAGACCCAACGTTTGGTTCTACAGAATATTAGTGAACATATTCCTTGTTAAACACTGCAAAAGTATGATATTTCTTAAAACAGTTTCCTAAATTGAAAACGTCGAAAGAATTAGCAATAAATTATGCCACTTTTTAATGAAACAGAAATATTATCTTCTGCAATGTTTTGGAAAATATCCAATATCCATTAAGAAAATATCCAATTTACTCCCTGTAAGAATTCACATTTATTATCATTATTATATTTCATTAAATAATTCTGAAACAAAATGTATGGAATTTTTTAATGAATTGATAAGTAGCCCGCTTCATTTTAAAATTATTATGGCCACTATGTTTATTTATTTTTTTATCAAACTTATTCTACAATATTAAAATCAACAAACCAAAGTTATTAAAAATTTCGTGATTTAATTACGGTATTGAGATGATGCAATTGTCTTAGAATTGATTTTTATTTGCGATATTAGAAGATAAAACTCTCAGAAAAAGCAATGCACACACACACACTTCTTCAAATTATGAAGAATTGTATTTATTAGATAACACTTATGATAAAAAATAAATTGTATAATTTACGTTTGGTATATGAAAAATTTTCATGCGCATTATTTTTGGGAATTTATTTTATAATGAGTTTTTCGTTAATTCATTACATGCATATATTATTTTTCTAAATGACATTTTACAGTAAACTCTCTATTTTGTAAAATGACTATTTTATATTGATTTTGGTAAAATGATTATTTCAATAATAAAGTTTAAAAATGGTATTATAAATATTTGGATCTCTCTCGTTTATTTTCTTCATATTAAAAGAAAACCAACATCTTTGAAACTCACTGTTGTTTTAATATCTCAGATGACAATTGAAATTAAGATATAATTTATTTTACAATAATTTTCATTTTTTTTCATTAATACAACAAAACAGTTTAAATGTATTCTTAAAAAAAAAAAAAAAAAAAAAAAAAAAAAAAAAAAAAAAAAAAAACAGCTAACTTTTATAATACAAATGATCTCCTTATTTAAAAATTTTGATTATTTTCAGATTTCTTATTTTTTCTGTTGAGTAATTTTTTCTTAAGAAAGTTTTACTTATAATTCTAGAAATTCAATAAAAATGTTCAATAATAATTTCATACTGTAAATCCTGAATATCTATTAATATGCATTCTTTAATGTTGTAAATAAAAATAAATGAGCTATTTGCATATATATTTCTTTAATATTCAATTTTATATTTATGATTATTGTCACATCATGGCTATTATATCTCTTCAAATTAATAGTTTAAATAATTTGCAGATTAATAGGTATGAAAAATTTGAAGCAAAACTTTATAATTACGATATACATAATAAAAGTTTTATAATATAATAACAAATGAATATCAGTATGAAAATTAGTAATTAAATGCTCATTTTTGCAGATAAGCATATTTTTTATAACTCATTATTTAATATTGATTTGATTTGAAAATTTTAAACGATAAAAAACATGACATTTTACACAAAGTTTAGTTTTAGTAAAGATTTCAAAACTTGCAAACAGTTTCCGCTAAATTTTTAAGACAATTGTAGTTATATAAGTAAATAGTGAACTTTTCAAAATCATTGATTTTTGGCTTTCTTTAAAATTGTTCCAATTATTCATTTATATTTATAAAATTTGCAAATAAAATGTCGAAGAAAATTGCATCAAATAAGGATTAAAATCATCACACAACGTAAGAAAACTGAGCTTAATTTTATGAAACATTACAATCACATTTTAAAATCATAGTTGAAATTAAACCCAGTATGATCCTTACAGTGTACAAAAGAACAACACGCTTCTTTTTTAAGTTATCAATATACATAAAGTAGTGAAACATTTAAATGAAAATATATTTTATGTGAAAACTGGAAAATTATTTATTAATATCCAATGCTTTCTGACACACACATTTTGCAGGGTATTTTATGCAGAATGAGTACTATAATACAAAAACCATCTATTCACATAGTAAACGTAAGGATGACTAATTACTTTAAGGATGTTGAAAGGCATTTTCATATTCACGGAGTAAATTAGATTTCTGGAGGACATTATTTTATACTTTAGACATAAGTACAAATCACAAAAAAAAAAAAAAAAAAAAAAAAAAAAAAAAAAAAAAACCGGGACATTTCCAAACACAGAACCCGACAGGCATACATGCAGAAGAGTAATATCCATATTCCGTTCTTCAAAATTAGCAGGGATCGTATTCTTGATATTACGCTCTGAAGAGTGCTGTCCTGGATATTTTGGTTTAAATAGTTACTTCTATTATTTATTTAATTAGTTACTTTTATTAATGTGAAAAATATAACATTTCAATGTAGTTTCAAAGCAGAACAGTATAAATATTAACACTGCAGTTTTCGATTTGTCATCGAAATTTAGTTTGTTGTGTAAAATAACATTTATTGCATAGCCATTGACATTCACTTAAATATATTATTATTTTCTATACTAATTCAAAAATCATATTTAATGAGAATTCCCATATTGTTACAGATTCTAATACTGAAACAGATATACATTTTGCAAATTAAAATGGAAATATGTTTATAGAACTTTTTGGTCTTTCAAACTTAACTAATTTACTTCTATTCCTTCTTAATCATAATAAAACGATAAAGTTGTATATTGAAAATTCTATGAAAAGAAAATTGATCATCCTATTTACATCGCAAAGAAGTTTTTAGATTAGATGAAAATATCAATGGAACAAGGTTTTCACATTCACTTTTAACATTTAAAATAAAATCATAAGACATTGAAATGAGGATGAAATATTTTATTACACAAAGACAATATTTCTTGGTATGCTCAATACAAGAAAGCTTATTAGATATTTTAAATAGAATATTTATAAAAAAAACTGTATGATACAGATTCCAATTACTTTATATTACATAATTTTATATCAGAAAATGATAATTTATTCTTTTCAAAATTATTAAAGGAAGGTTTGATTGTCCATATGTCACCTCATGCATTTGCTTCGTTTCTACTTCTGTCACAAAATTTATGCTTTTAAAATAGAGGTTGGTGTTTTTTTAGTAAACACTACATTAGTAATGTAAAATTTTATTTTACATTTATTTCAAATACGCAATAAGATAAAATATATTTACGTTTGGAAATAAGCTTCTTTTTAAATTAATATATATATAAATTATAATTTACATATTAAATTATTGTAATTGGTTATTAAATTATTTCCTTCATTTACTTAGTAGAATGAATTAATATAAAAGCTGAAATCAAAAGTTTATCAAAGTATCAAATATTATCAAAAGTTATCAAGAAAAAAGTTTATCAAAGTATTTACAAGCAGTATTCAGTTCGCGATTTATTAATTTTAAATTAAAATTAATAAATTGTAATTAAAATTAATAGTTTTCATCTTTAATTGGAACAATTTAAGATTAAAATTATTCCAATATATTCCCTTTAAATTTGGATAGATACTTTTTTCCTATTGAGCCAACAGAAGAATTTTAACTTTACTTTATATTGTTTTTGAATCTCAATATATTATAAAGGTATATATATTTTTTAAAGGATCAAAAATAATCAAACTCTAGTAAAATAATCTGACATTACTTTACAACAATGGTCAAAGACTGTGTTAGTATTTATCGTATCTTAATTCTATGATTTTTATTTAACAATTATACTGAAGAGTCTAAATTTTTAAATATCTTAATTTTTTCATTAATTATTTTTCTTATATCATTTCATACTATTTTAGGATAATATTATTCATTTCAATCATAATGGCTTATAGTTAATATCAACACAATTAGTTTCAATATGTAATGTTATTTTGATACTGATATTATTATTTATTTTTCAATTATAAACTAGTTAACAGTTTTAAACAATGTAAGTAATAAGATTTAGATGTTAGTGATTGTATTTTGTTGCCAAAAATTTTTAAATTAAATATAGTACAAAATTATAATTATTAAAGTATATTTTGTCCACTTAATTTTAAATTATGTATTATTATTTACTATATATAGGAATTATATTTAAATTATAAAAATTATGATTGTTTATATAAAACAAAAAGGAAAAAAAAACTAGTTGAAAGCCAACCTGATATTTAGGAAAATAAATATCTATATTTAGTGCATGTATTCAAATTATCGTAGAGACAGTTTTG
>JAPDSC010151839.1:71137-89924 GCA_026290005.1 Latrodectus geometricus
TTCTCACTCCAATTAGAATTTTCCGAGATGTTTCATAAACATCAGGTCTATAAGAGAGAACTTTTAATGCATTTTCAAATCGGAATAATATCAGATGAGACGGAAAAAATCCCTCACTCTTTAAATTTTATACAGGCCAAAGGAAGGAAGCATCAAACCCTCTGAAAATCTTTCCTTCTTTTCTTGATTCCATGCAACTTTCAAGACGTCTGCATGGAAATTGATCGTGGAAAATATTTTACTCCTTAATCATTAGGGATTTTTCGGAAGCCCCGCCTGATGCATTTATGGAAAACGTCGAAAGAAATATATTCCTTTTGAAGGATTTTTAGTTATTTATTTCTCTTTTTATTTCGTAAAGGAAAGTGGCAGGGAAATTTTCTAGACAATAGCTACATTTGAAAATACATTTTAAGGTTCTCTGGCGAAGAAACACTTCTCCAAGGGATTTTGATAGATTTATTGGAATTGCTAAAATTGAGAAAAACAAAAAAAGATAAGGCACTGCTTGGCTGATAAAAATTTATATTTATGCCAAGAAATACAAAGTTTCTACTTATTATATCAACAATAGCTTGAATTTAAAAGTTTTATTTTTAAACTTTCATATATTACTTAGAGCCTAAATAAGAAGTATCTACTGAGACATTAGCTGTGAAGTTTATTCTGGCCTTGATTTAAATTTAAATCTAAAATTTTCATATTTCGTTTCATGTAAAATGATGTACAAATGTATAAACGTTAATGGAAATTTACAGTCTAAAATATTAAAGATTGTTTTACATTTTAGACTGAGGAAATATTTCATTTATACTACAAGAAACAAATTCATTTGGAAAAAACATATCATCCATGTAACTATTTTTTGGAAGTTTATATAATAAATGCATATTTATACATGGGCATTCAGATTTTTTAAAATAATACTTAACAAGTTTATGAAAACAAAATTCTTAAAAGATATGTTTATATACGTAAATCAAAATAATTGTAAAAAATAAAATGAATAATAAAAAGCCATACTTGGTATGTTTTAAAGTATATTAAAACAATTAAAATATTAAAAACATATTAATATATATTTATATATTTTAATAATTAATATAAAATGTATTAAATATTGAAATATATTAGTTTTAAAGTATATTAAAGTATATAAATTTTATTTAACAAAATATAAATTATATATATATGATTTATATTATTACAAAATAAGAAAACTAATGTTATTATAAAATAATAAGTCTATTAACGTTTACACATTTGTGCATAGATTTACATGATTCATTGAAAGATTAATAAATTATGGGAATCTCACTAATTACCAATAATTGTGTCATTAATGTAAGCATATTCATTTTCACTCTAAACTCTGCCATCTTTCGGACTTTGGTAAATAACGTATTTTTAATTTAATTTTTCTTAAAAGTAAAACATTTTATCCTAAAAATAAAAAAATAATCTTCTTAAATAAATTCTTGGAAGATTAAATGTTTTGGGTAAAAAATAAGCAATGTCATAAGCAGAAATTTATAAAACAACAGGATATGTTAGTGCAAAATACTTGAAATAAAAAATACACGTTATGATTATATTTTCTTTAAAAAACTGATGAATATAATTGTTCAGAAAATGTGCGTAAATATTTTTTTTTAAAAAAAATCTGGAGATAAAACATAACTATTCAATAATGAATTTTATTTATATACCTATATACAAATAATACCATAATGATGATATATGTGGCTTCTGATTTATTAAATAAGACAAAGGTTTTATTTAATTCATTACCATTTTCTACATTTTATAATTAGATCATCTGTGTCTATAATGTTTTTACTCTCCACCATTAGAATTACAGCCAAACTGTTAATCTCAGTTTGTCCATATATCATCACTATTCAATACCAAATTAATACAAATTTTGTTTCAAATATAAAAATATTTTTGACTAATTGTGCATCATGTGGTAATAAAATTCATTAATTTCATGTTAAAGCTAACACTTTTTATGTTTGTGGTGAGTTCTGTCAGATATTCAATATTACTTTCACTTGATTCATCGATGCAAAGTCATTTCGATATGGAAGAAAAATTGTTTTGTTGATCGACAAATCTAACTCTTAATCTAATTCAGTTTAATTGTAGTCAAATTATGTAGTTTACTTAAATATTGTGTGCAACATTAGCGCAGATATATAGTGTTCTAAAATGACTTTTGGCTAAGATGCTTGTATGCCTTCTTTTTAAATACAATGTTACAAATCTCCTATTTAACGGGGTAATATATTAGGTAATATTACTATTATTCATATTTCAACAAGTTAAAAGTGTCAAATTCTATTCACATTTTATCACCATCATCCCACAGACGTTTTTACATAGCAAACAACAGAATATTCTAATAGTGATATAACTTTAGATTTGATATGATATTTTTTATGTTGATTACAATATGCATTATTTTTCCTCATATATTTTCATTTTTAATTACTGATTTTAGTAAAACATAACAACAACACCTATAGATGTTAAAAATACAGTAACAATAGAATATATTTCCTATGGGTGACATAAAATCAAGAATTAACTATAACAAATCACTGTCAAAAATATCATATACTAATTTAATCATATTTAACTGAGAGTAAATTTTATGTGGTACCTTCTTAATAATAAATGCAATTCTTTTTGTGTAAAAGATGGAATATTTCAAAATAAGAAAAATCTTAATTCAATTACTCATTTTGGGTGAATGTGGCTTTTTTATTATAATTGCACTACTAATGAAATAACTCAGTATTAACGTTAAAAGAATATATGAAAATGGAAAAGAAGTATAAACAATTAATTCATTTATTTTTTAAAGAGATAAAATTAATAGATTCTAAAATTATCTAGTTCCAAAATTTAATTAATTTCAGTTATTGTTAAGTGACAGAAAACAAGAAAATGTATTCAGATGAAAATATTTTGTCATGTAAATTATTTTCAGGATGTTTTCTCTGCAAGTCACGTTTCAATATTTGTTATGAGTAAATATGTGTATTAGAGATAAAAGTGTATTTTAATAAAATATGTTGTTGTTGGATAAAAAGAACCTAATCTATCAACATCTAGCCACTCGCAAACACATTTAAATTACAATAAAAGAGAAAAAAAAAGTAATTTTTTCAGAAAATAATTTATATCATTTTATTCCCATTTAATTAATACAGTAATTTGATAACAGTAAAACATACTTATATAAATACGCATTATCAATACTTTTTTAGTTAATGAATTTTAAAATTTGAGCAGAAAATTGATATAAATAGTAAATTATGATTAACAGTAATATTTTAATTTTTCATTCTCCGCATTACATAGCATAAAAAATGTGTACCGAGAAATTAGACAAATATTTTTCAGTAATAAATCAAAATACTAATGGTTAATGTAACTAATGATTTTTTTGACACGCTGCCTTTTTTTTTGAGTATTTTATCACATTTTCTAAGACTATTTTAACTTCTAGAAAAATGGCTTATAATTGTAAATTATTGAAAATATATTGGTATATGACAATATAATGAAGTAAAGAAAAAAATTTCTGATAAATGTCTATAATAAAAACTAAGCAAAAATTTATCATACCACATATTGAATAATTTAAATAATTTTCCTACAGTGTATTTTTAACTTAATATTTATCCAACTTCTTGTGTTTTGTTTTTAAATTATATTAATCATCTGCAAACATTTGTTTCGATGCAATTTATTTCATTTTTTTTCACTAGCTTTCGTTTAAAATATTTGAATCTAAATAAGTTTCAACTTAAGTATATTTTCTTACATACTATTCTTCCATAAAATTACAATATTTTATTAAAATTGATAACATTTTAATATTAATAATTGGAAATCAAACAGATGACATGCAAACAGTGTTTACGAGCCTATAATGTGTTTTATTGTTATTAAAAACAACTTTGTAATGAAGTTGAACCCAGAAAATATTAAATCTATTAGAACTAAACAAAGATTTAAAAAAAAATATTGGTATAACAATATAGCATTTTTTGTTACTTTACATATCTATATAATGAAGAGTATATTTGGAAATGTATGGTTAAAAATCATGGCTTTAAATCAAAAGTATTATTGGGTTGGTTTCCATTCTATATGCTGAAAAGACACTTGTAGAATGTCAATACTTGTGAAATCGGCTCTCTTACGAACACTCTAAGAAAAGTATTTATAGAAAGGAGTAATATTTTTAAGAAAATATTTAGTTCTATGATATTATAATGACGCTTTTCTTTGAGAGGATTTCTGCACCACCTGATAATTATATAAGAAAACTTATTTTATACTGTCATGACAAATAAAATTAAAAACGCATAAATTTTTCTATTTTTAAATATTTATGTGATACAAGTACAGGAATTCTATTCATAAAGTAATTTTAATCTTTTAAAATATTAGAACATAAAGTACGTACTCATAAACATTATAAACATATGATGTTCTTTATTATATTTTTTAAAGAATAAAGATTTTTGAAAAGAGCAATATATATGTATAAAACATTACATATTAAACACTTGTTTTAATAAACTATTTAAATATACCTAAAAAAATAACGAATAAGTGTGATTAACGCTGAATAAAGCTTAAAAGTTTTACAGCAAAATACGCTTGATACAATTAAATTTTTTAAGCTAATTTATCAGAGTTGTATTGTATGATTTATTTAAAAAATAAATTTAGTTTCTTATCATGTTTAATAAAATATTTTTGATTAAAATGAAGATATTGACATTATATGGCTTTTTTATCTATATCTTCAATGCTTGAAATTTGCAAATTAATGATATCACGTTTTATAGTAATTTTTATTGCCTTTCATATAAATAAAAAGCATGAAATGCATTAAATTGAATATTGCTTTAAAATATATAGTCATGAAAATCAACTGTAATCAAATATGCAAGAAGCAATTGAACATGTTAAAATATTTTTGCTTAATGGATAATTTCATATTGTGTTGTAACAGTTCTACTTTCATAAATGTTAAATCTTTTATTTAGTAATTTAGAATAAATTATAAGAATTTATAATTTATTCTGATTCATTACTTTAACAATGCAAACCCTTTAAATGACTGACTATTCTGTGAATTACAAATATTTTATAATTGAAGAATTTTTAGTTAAAAATATTTATAACTTTATATTTCAATAATAATTTATGTATTTTAGTAGATAAATGTTTAATATAAATACAATGTTGGTAAATGTTTTCATATAATAAAACATTAATAAATTATTTCAATTAATTTTAAATATTTATTTAAATTTTAAAGTTTTAAAATTATTTAATATTTTTGAGGACATTTTCCCCTATTTCTTGAATATTTGACTAAAATTAATCAGCATTTTAAAAACAAAATAAAATTTATAAAACGTTGCTTATAGAAATAAACAAAATTTGTTTTCTTATTAAATTTGCGGCAATTTACAATGTCTGAAATAATTCGGAAAATTTAGACATATTTGCATTTCTGCACTCGGATATTCAGGACACGAAAGGAATAAATGAGGCGAGCGTGAAGTATATTACGCTATTTCAACAAAGCCAAAAGCATTTGTTTCAGTATATATTATTCAGTGTAAGCAGTGTCTGTTATGTGGTTTCACAAGACTATGACTCCATTTCTGCTATGCGCAACGTTCTGATGTTTAATATTGTAGCTGATATAGAAGCAAGATGTGACTTCTTCCCCATTATCTCCCAGCTGTTTTCCACCCGTCAAATTCCACATTGTCCTCGCCCTCTCTACACATGAAAGCGCTCCTACTTTATCCCATATGTAAGCATTTGCATCCTTTATACAATAGTGCTTGAGAAATATATAGAGTGGAAACAAGTTTTCTCACATGCCTTGTTCAATTTAAATACCAAAGCTAAAACAGTAAAAGGGATGAGCTAAGATATTTACTATCAGAAATGTTGGTGATAAATAGAAATTACAAAAAGGAAATGTTTTTTCAAAATCATGAAGATTATACTTCTTAGTTTCTTAAATATTCTGAAATAATTTGTAAGTGATGAAAATAAAACTGTTAAATAGAAATGCATGTTAAATGTATGGTTTGTATACGAAGCCTTATTCTTTTAATTAATATAAATTCAGTAATATTTTATATTTTTACACTAATTTCTAATACAAAAATGTCAAAAATAATTATGTTAGTATAAATTAAACATATTTTCACGTTTTTATATTTTATCATTTTATTTAAAATTTTAAATATATCAAAACGTGCGTGAGTGTGTGTGAGAGAGAAAGAGAGAGTACGATGTAAAATAGATTGAATGCAACATATAATAAAACTTTCAAAACGTTTCAACGTTAAAAGAAAAGATATAAAATTTTTATGTCAAAATCGAACGTGAGGTTTTCAGGCAGTGTATCTAAATTCTTTAATCTGTGAGTATGAGAAGTGATAATTGAAAAATTAAGTATTGCATTTTTCATTTCACATACTCCTTTCTTTGTTCATTTATATAAAATATACAAAAATGTGTTATCAAATATTTGTATATTCATTTTAAATTCTTTGTAAAGGTATAAAATTATTTCTTTTAAATTTAAATTTGTCGGCAATTGAAAATTCTTGTAAGATATTTGATTAGATTTCATTGGAAAATATGTTATACTTTTGGCATTGAGGATATTTGGAGCATTCGATATAATAACATGCTTTCATGTAATCAAATTACATTTATAATTATAAAATATTTCTGTAAATGGAATGTTACCGTAATATGTTTTTCGAAAAAGAGAGTTGAAATAATTCCTTTTACAGCATAATATAATCACAATTTAATAACTAATGCATTAACAAAAATTATTAAAAACATAACAATCAACATTGCAAGAAAATTCTGTAATTTTCATGACAAGCATTTTTTTACAATGCAAAGATTTCACATAACTTGATTCATATTGAAATAAACTATTTATAATAAAATTATATAAATATGTGTAATTTTGTGGTATGTTAAATCCCCATTTTCAATAATAATATGTAGTTTTATATTATAATGCTTCATAAATATCCATTATAAAGTAAATAATATCTTAAATAGTGAACAATTTTCGTAAATACATAAAACAATCATTTGTATTTAATTATTTGAGTGACGAGATTAATGTTTATGCATTTTTATTAAAATCTTAAAGTTTATCATAAATTTTTATGAAAGATTTTATATTTATGATTCATCACGAAACTATCTGTTGTAAATATATTTTATCTTTTATTTTTCGAGATACAATATAATTATTCTAACTGAGACTGTTTATTAAATACATTAATTTTCCATAAAAAGATTAAATTCAATATTTTAGGAAATAGTAATTTATTTAATCTATGCAACAAATTATTTTGAATCGACTCAATTTCTACATTTTGCAATCAATGATTATCAAACACACAAAGCTGTTGCAGAATATTTTATGTATTTGATAACACTGCAAAGCGCAAATAGATGTGTATCTATTATTTAGTATTAATCATATTAACAATTACATTTTCTAGTTTTATCAATCCAATTTTATTACTTTTCTTGTATATTTTAACATTTAATTTACTTAAAATATTGCATCATTAAATATTAATTAATAATAAGATAATACGTAATTTGTCATTTTTGAACCAAAACTTAGAATTTTTGTGTAAAAATTTACCTTTAAACAATTAAATAAATGGTAAAATTTATTTTATAGTATTCTTATATAATGATAAAATTACGAGTACTATTATATTTTTTCAGAAATTGAAACTAAATTATCGAGTTTTCAAAGTTTATTCTAAGATCTATAAACTTGGCAAAACATACTGGTTATATATTTATTAAAAAACACATTACGACAAAAACGTTTATCAAAGATTTTTGTTTTTGTTAAGATAAAAAATAAATTGTAGTTATATTAGGCTAAAGTAAATATTAAAAAGTATGATTAAATATTGGAAAGTTCTTTTAAGATCCATTTTCATAAGCAGGTTAAAATATATTTATTAATTATGTTTATTATGCCAATAATCTTTCTCTTTGTTTTAATTTTAATAATTCTATTACAAAATAATAATAATCTGAAGAAAATATAAGTTATTATAAACAATATCTATATATATTTTTTCCTTCGCTATTATATTATGTACATTTCTGTTTTTCGAATGGCAAAAATATAGTTAATTTTTTATATCTATATTTGATAACAATATTTTAACTGATTTTATAATTTTGGTTAATTTATTAAAAAGCAGAATTATATATATATATATATATATATATATATATATCCATTGAGAAACTCTTACATAATTTTTCTGACATAAGGCATATATTTTTTCAAGTCTATTTTATGATAATAACTATATTTTTATTTTAAAATTCATGTGTCATATTAGCATGAATGTTGTATTTATTGAATAAAGGAAAACTTTTATAAAAGTAAATATTTACAAATAACTTTAGTAGACCTTACTTTTACAGGATATATACTAGAAATGAAAAAATACCACATAACTTATTTAAATGTCAAATATCCTCATGATATATAGAACTTTAAAAGGATTTCTTGAAATCAATTACATAAATATGTAATATACTTTTATGAATAATACTCGAGAAACGAACATCTGCCTAGTAAAAAAAAATCTCTTCTTTTATCCAACCGGGAATTTTGTTGTCTTGAGACTGAATGACATCATAAGGGAGCACAATAAATACGCTGTCACCCTCCTAACAAAACAAAAACCTAATCCCCTGCAGATATATAAGCAAAGGATGGGTTACATTATTTAGGCAGCTATAGTCAGCATGATGTGGAATATATATTATTACGTGTTTCCTTTCATACACCTATGATAGGCTGTTGTTGCCAAGGGCTTAGATATGCGTGACTGCGCCTTACTGTGGTTGCATGTTTATTTTAAGAAACTCTGAAGATATAGAGACAGATATCTCATAAATACAGAATAGAAATTGTGTTTTGAGAAATGAATCTTTGGATAACAATGGTAGAAATTTCACTTCATACAGGTTGAAATTTTACAATCGTATGAGTTTAATAATGTTGATTCTTAAATCAAGATTAGTATTTATATATAAAAATGTTTAGGCAGTGTTAATTATTTTAATAATTTCTTAAACTTTCTGAAAAACAGAAAATTCTTTTTTATTCAATTCAAGTCTTATGTTAATACAAAATAAAGTGTTACAAATATAGGTCTTAAGAAATGTAAATATAAGTTATTATTACAATAAATCCTTAAAACAATTTAAATTTTTTAAAACTATTTTGCTTTCAAATTTAAAACATTATTGTTATTTTAAAGAAATTACAATCATGAATTTAATTAACATTAAATTGTTGTTTAATTATATCTTAAGCAAATCCATGCTACTACATGGCTAAAATTTTATATATTTTAATTATTTTAGTTTTAAGAAGGAAGAATTTCCATTTCGATTTTGAGAACTAGATACTCTTTTTTCATACAAAGAACAAATAGATATTTATCATTTGATATTCATTGATTCATTTGATATCCAATGATTGTTACAAATAACAAAGGTACTTAATATTTTTAAGTGAAATTAATAATCTAACTAAAAATAATATGTGATTTTTGATTTGAAAAAAAAGTTTAGGCAGTGTTAGTAAGCTAATATAATAATAATCTTAGAAACTGAGATCTAAATTAAACAATCTAATTTATTTTCGAAAACAAAACTAGTATAAGTTTTAGTTGTAAAATCTAATTTTTAAAAGAAAGCAAAGACCTCAAATTATAATAATTTACGCATACAATTTGTAGAATTAAGTTCAATAAATATGTTTAAATATAAGAATTTTAAAGGAAACTATATTTAAGTAATCAGATAATATTTGTTTTTCTTTTCTTTTTTTTTAATATAGTGGTACTTATTTTCCATTGCATCTTAATACCGCAGAGAAATGAGCTGAAAATGTAACACTTAATCAATTTAAATCTTAAAAATTGAAGGTTTAATTGTATTAACAATCATTTTTAAATATTTTGTAAAAACTCTTAGAAATGCAATGTAATGTGATTAGATATTACTTCCAGTCACTACTTTTGCAATAATCGCAAATAAGGTTTTTTTTTTTTATTAAAGTGTACTAAAATACTGCAAAATGAAATTTTACTGTAAAAATATTAAGGGGTTATAAATGGATTAAGGAATTCATGGCAAATTTATTTGCTAATTTTGTTTTTTAAAATTGCATTAACAAATTAATAAGTGCATTTTTATCTGTGGTTAATGAATAGTTTATATTTCTTATTTTCTGTTGATTTCAAAATTATTTTATAGCAATTTTACTTCTATAAATGTTTTATTTTTATTTAAAAAATATTTAAATGATTTTTTCAGAGATAACAATATTAGTAAATTGTTAGTTTAAAAAATGTTTATAGTTGCCTCTTCTAGCATTTCAATAACATTTTTTCATTCTTGAGATCAAGAAATAAAGATAATTCTGTTATGATTTATCTCAGCAATATTTTATTGACAAGTGTTTATTCATTTAGAAAAAAGTGTTTACCATTTGACAATTGTGTACATTAGCTAACTTCTTTGACAGTAAAATAGCTTACAGCTATGCTACATTGGCATGCAATAGACGAACTATATTTTGTTTTCTACTAGTAAATTTGCAGAATAAAATTATGCAGCGTTCATTTTAAACGATACATTGCAGTTCATGGAAAATTTGAGAATGAAGAATATATTTTGTTTATGAATCAATAATTGTTTTGCTTACACTTTACATGATTGTACCTTTCTAATTTTCTATGCCATGTACTTTGACGCATATATTGTGAATGAAAGAATAATTATTTGATAAAAATGTTGAGAAGAGTAAAGTTTTTTATGTCCATAATATGTATTATTAAATTTTTATAAATACCTTTATACACACTTTAAAAATAACTTCAAAATGTGTGTAAATCATTTTTACGATAAATGTCATAATAAATATGCTTATTCTTGATTTTGAGCATTTTTACTATAAATCAGTTCATTGAAGAGGCTTGAAACAAACAATATTAAGTTCAATGGAAATATTATTATTCCATAATAGAAATATTAAGTTCAACTTAATATTAGGATGTGGAGTATTTGTATTACATTTATCAAACTTAAATTTCATGTTCGATATTTTTCCTGTTACATAACTTGATGCTTCGTGCTAAACAGGAAGTGTTCTTAAGCAATATTCTAAAATGGAACTCAAATATTTAGTTTTCGAATATCCTATTAACAATTGTTGTGTTTTAAAATTGCAGCAGAAATGTAGTTTCGAAGAAAATTATCTAACTTCAAAGTGGATTTCATTTTAAACAAGTCCTTTAAAATGGTCAATAAATTCTGTAATAATAAGGTGCAATAATATTAGGAGAAAACAAATTACAAACTAAAATAAGATACCAAATAATGGCTTCTCACTCTTCCTGGATAAAAATTATTTGGCATTAGTTACGTACATTTTATTTCTCTACTTAGGTAAATAAGGTAAAAAAAAATAAATTAAAATTCATATATTTTTAAGTAATATTTTAACTCTAAACATTCTTTGTTATAAATTATGTATTATTTAAGCATTTAAAATTTTCAATTGTAATTATAATTTTTTTTTGTTGAATTCTTTTTGACTTACAAATTTTTAGCTCAATAATTTTTGAATTTCCATTTATCAATATATTTAAATTAAGTGCTTATATAATATTCTAAATACTCATGTATATTATTATCTTAATTAATAATAGATTTAAATATAATTTTTCAAAAAGTAAATTTTCTTACAAGTTTATGAAAATTATGAAAATAATTTTTATATGTGAAAAGAGATATTATTATAACGTTTATGAAAATTACTTTTCTAATTGTTTTTCAACATAAAATAGATTGGCGTAATTGCTCTCTATATAAATAGATTATATCTTTCATGATGGTGAGTATTTTCTATGTAGGAAAAGATATCACTTTTGTGGAAATTTTACTTCAATGTGATAAGAATAAAACTTTTTGTCCAAAATAAATAAAATGAAAACAAAAATTTTAGAAAACTGATAGTTTATAACTAATCTGTGTTTTGAAAGTAAAATAAAATAAAATCTATTGAAATGTAGAAAGTATATAAAGACTATCTACTGATAGTTTTTATCTTAGTTTGTTTTAAAAACACGAATTAACAGTATAAAATCAGTTTTCGTCCTATATCATCATAAAATATTATTAAATACTATAATTTTAATCACATGATATAAAATTAAAAAAAAATTAATTATTTGTTAAGAGATTCATAAAAAATTAGCATTATTACTAAATTTAATGTTGGAATACACTTTCTATTTATTTCTATATTTCATCTGAAAAGTTTGTTAATTACTGCACAAAAAATAATTTTTAAATAAAACAAATTCTATGATATTTTAAATTTATGTTAATTATAATTTAAGTTATCAGTTTTTTAATTTTTTGTAGTAATTAAATACCTTAATTTTCTTGTCTACTTTCTCTGATTCATCAAAATCTTCAATACCAAGTTTTTATTTTCCATTCTGTTAGTGTCATTTTCAACTCTTATAATCAAAGAAAACTGCTGTGGGAAAAATAAAAAAAAATGATCAATAGAGAATTGCAATTAAGAAAGTAATTGTGCATTTAAGAGATTATATGTGTAAACAAGCTTTAAGTAAATATTATATGACATTTTTTTTCTAATAAAAAATTATTCTATTCTACAAATGATAATGATGAGCAATTATTTTAAATTTTACGAAAACTCTAAAATTTATTTATTAAAGAATGACCAAAGTTTCTTAAATCAATAAATTTATAATAATATTAAAATAAAATTTATTTCAGTTTTTAATATATATTATTTTGGTTTCTTCTCTTTAATTGTTTATAAGCAAAATGTTTATATTTTGATTATTTTCATTAATCATTCATTAAATGCTGAATAATAGTCAATTTTAGAAAGTGATTTTCTAGCTTTGTTAAAAACAATTTCCCTCTCTGGTAATATTTGCTCAAAATGTTTGGCATATAATGCTTTATTATTGTATTAATGAAATTGAAGATTCATTTTTAACACAATATTTTAAGTATAAGTATTTTATCGACATTTGCAGTGATAATCTTATGCAAAGAAAATGATCAATAACAGTAAAATGAAAATGAATACATTTAAGTAAATTTAAAGTATTAAAATTTTAGAATTTTTGTGAAATCAAATTTAAATTATTTCTATTCCAAGTTATGTTTAATTTAAAATTAAACTCTCAATGTGAACAAAGTTTAAAATTAATTTTTCCGCAAACATGAATGAAATATGTATGAATAAAAATAAGTTGAGAGAAAATGCATTCGATTATCTTAGAATAAATTTTAACTAAATATTTTCTAGTTTTATTTAAATTGGACACAAGTTACTAACAAGTTAATAACATTCTGCCATAAAATTTCTCTGAATTAATAGTTTGGATAGTTGATTAACAACAGAAAGAAATAAAATGTCTTCCTTAATGAAAGTAAAATAAAATTTTTGAATATGAATCTAAAATTAATAAACCTTGATATTGTATTAATAGTAAATGAATAGAAAGAAATAGATCTTTTAATTAAACTTATTTCTTTTTAAAAAGCTTTTAATTGTATTAAAGATTACTTATTTCCAAACTATCATGCGTCCAAATTATAATAAGGTGTTTTTATTAAATTATTTACTTTTAATGCTCATAATTTAGAAATCAGTAGCTATGAAAATTTTTGAGATATTCTTTATGATCATCAAAATGTTTAAATAACAAAAATACCACTTTTCATTTAAAAAATCCTAAAAAGGAAAAAAAAAAAGATGTCATATCTGTCTGGTTGAATATTTTCGGCACTAAATACTGAAAGATTGAAGATTATTTTATTTAAATAAATATAATTTACTTAGTTATGTAATTCCATAAATAAGAACATATATTAAATTATATTACAATATTTATACATTTCAAGTCTTATTATTAAAAATATATTAACACCTTACAAAATTAAATTTGGACATCAATGAAAACATGAAAAGTATCTTGATAAGTAACAGGTGAAAAAACCATATTTTATTATATTGACTAACGGCTGATGCTAATGAAAAATAGTATTTCATTTCCCAAAAAATGTATTCATTATTGAAATGAAACGAATTAATTCTTATAAAGCACTTAAGATTAAAGTTTGATTGTATTTGAAAGAGCATAAAAATTATAAAATAAAAAATGCATCAAATTATTGAATATCCAAACACCGTTGTTCAATTGCTTAAAAAGAATATTTTTCTTAACTTTAGAATTAACCCCGGAATATTACCAATTTACGATAGGAAATATATATAAGTAAACATGCTAATTACTAAAGGAGAGGAGGGTACCAACTCCAGTGTTGTTGAAATACTATTGCTTATTAAGTTCCTAAAATTATATCTGTATTTTAGTAAAATAAACTCAAATTTTATTAATTGTAAAATCATACGTCAAATGCATATAGAAAACTAACCAAGTTCTTATTAACATTAAATATGCATGAATAAAAACATACAAAATCATATTTGAAAAAAGTAAAAACATAATGATAAATGTAATTCATAATGAATTTTATTCCTTAAAACTTGTGAAACAAAATAATCTTTATTTACTATTGAATACATGTTTTTTCTTTCATAGATAAATTATATTTAAATAGTTTTAAAGTTAAATAAATAAGTAAATATAACTATAAAAATTTAACATGAATACTAATGCACACTCATTGATTGTAAAAAATCAATTAATGAGTGAAAAATATAAAAAGTTAGGAATAGGAAAAATATAATTTTAGAAAATATTATTTTAAATTATGCCTCAAGCACACTCTTAAGAATATCGAGAGGAATTCCACTCAAACAGAAAGAATTTGAATTTTTTTCCTTAAAACTCATCCATCTTAACGGATTAAAATTTACTCTTAGAAGCCATAGGTATCCAATCTAATAGAAATCGAATAATTTTCTTAATTAAATTTTAAAAAAATATTTTCTTTAAATAGCAATTTTTTTAGAAAATCTGACAAATGATTAGAAATACACGATATTTAAGTGCAATAGTTTTGAAAAAATAATGTAAAATATGAAAACTAGATATTACTTTGATACTTATCAAAATAAATTGATCAATCATAATTATTAAGCTTTGTTTTATAATTTTAAGGAAATTGTAAGTTTATTTTTTAGGAGGAAAAATTAAATTCAAATTAAGTGTATTCACATGACAAATTTCAGAAAAACTGTATGTTCTGTATAAATATTATGAGATAAATTCTATATTGAAAATTTAAATTGCATACTTACATCAATTACTTAAAAATATAGAATAATAATGCTTAGTTACTAAAACTACTACTTTAAAATATTAAGAAGATATAATTAAGTTCTTTTTCTTTGGGTTAAATGTTATAGAGTAAATTTAAATAAATTTTTTTTCTATAAGATTTGGTAAAACTAATATAAGTGCTCATCCCTGCAAATGCAATCTTCTGGTGCTCAAAGTTTGTCTGTGATAATGACTTCTTAAAGTATCTGAAAAAAGTTACACATGAATACATATTTATTTTCAAAATTGCTTATTTCCAACGAACTGAAAGATAAATCACTTTCAAACTTGAACCCTAACTCGAACCAAGAAATATTAGTTTAATATAAATGTTTTACGTAGCCAATCATTTTGTGAAATATTTAAAAAACTTATTGAACAAAAGTTCAATTTTCAAATGACTAGAAAATATTTTTAAATGTTCAAACCATATGTAAAAACGGTAAATATGTAAGAGTTCTTACTGCAGGTACAGTTAAACTTTAAATCTATTCAATGTAACGTCTAAATTAATCCTCATATACTAAGTTTCGAATAATTAAATAAACATAAATATAGATCATTAAAGTTATTTTACAACTACACTACTAGCATTTAAAATTGCTACACCAGGAAGACATGCAGATAACAAAATGATATTTATTGGACAAATATATTATACTAGAAATAACAAGTGAATAAATTTTAAAAACAATTGGCCAGGTCGAGCCTGAGAAATCAGTACCCAGAACAACCACCTCTGGCACTAATAACAGCAGTTATTCGCCTTGGCATTGAGTCAAACAGAGATTGGATTGCATGTACAGCTACACATGCCCATGCAGCTTCAACAAGATGCCACAGTTGAAGACAGAACCGAAGTGACTGGCGTTTGGTGACGAGCCAGTCGCTCGGCAACTATTGACCAGACGTTTTCTATTCGTGAAAGATCTGGAGAACGTGCTGGCCAGGGCAACAGCCAAACATGATCAGTATCAAGGAAGGTCCGTACAATACCGGCAACATGCGGTTCAGCATTATCCTGCTGAAACGTAGGGTTACGCAAGGCTCGAATAATGGGTAGAGCCCCGAGTCGGAACACACCAGAAATGTAATGTGCACTATTCAAAGCACCGTCAATGCGAACAAGAGGTGACCGAGACGTGTATCCAATGGCACCCCATACCATCACGCCAGGTGATGTGCCAGTATGACGACGACGAATGTACGCTGCCAGTGTGTGTTCACCACGATGCCGCCAAACATGGATACTGTACACAGATACTGTACACAGAACCTGCATTCATCTGAAAAGATGACGGTCTCGCCATTCGTGCGCCGAGGTTCATCGTTGATCACACCATTGGAGGCTTTCTGGTCTATGACGCAGCGTCAAGGGAAGCCGCAGCCATGGTCTCCGAGCTGAGAGTCCATGCTGCTGCAAACGTCGTCGAACCGTTCGTACAGACACTTGTTGTCTCCCAAACGACCTCATTTCTTGACCCACGGCTCGTGACGTGGTTGCACGATCCATTACGACCATGCGGATAATATGCTTGTCTTCTCGGCTGCTAGTGATAGGTGGCCATTCAGATATCGCATAGCGTTCCGTATTACCGTCCTGAAACCATCGATTCCATATTCTGCTAATAGTCATTGGATCTCGACCGACGCGAGCAGCAATACTGCGATTTAGATAAACCGCAATCCCGGTACGCTACAATTCGAACTTTATCAAAGTCAGAAACGTGCTGGTACGCTTCTCTCCTTCTTACACGAGACATCACAAAAACTTTTCACCAGGCAACAGCGTTCAAATGCAATTTGTGTATGAGGAACCGGCTGAACAATTTCCTCATTTAAACACAATGTAGGTGTTGCTACTGGCGCCTGCTTTGTCTGAATGCGCTGAAAAGCTAATCATTTGCATAACACAGCACCTTCTTCCTTTCGTATAAATTTCACGTCTGTAGCATGTCGCCTTCTTGATGTAGCAATTTTAATGGCCAGTAGTGCATTATGACACAAAACTCATGCCATGACTTTAAGCTGATTTGATAAGATTCTTGGAGACTAATTGTTAAAATAAATTTTTAATGTTACATTTATAAATTCTGTGCAATTTTTAATGAAATTAAATAGTTATGTGTAGTCGAATAATATATAGTAAGTAAAATAGAGTTTATATTTATGTTCTTAATTAATTTACAAGTTAAACGAAAATTGGAAGTTTTTGAATATTTTTCTTATATTTTTAAAAATTGTATTCTACAGTAAATATAACTGTCCTCATATTTAAGTAAACATGATATTACAATTTCTGAGGGCCATATTTTTTATACAAAAGAACAGCAAAATTCCAAAGCTACATCATTATCGAATGTCTTTGCAATGAAGCTCGAAATTTATAAAATTTAATTATAACTGCTTAAAATAGGGTTGTTATTAATTATTTTTAAATAAATATGACTATAAAACCATATAGTTTATTTACTTTATTAATATTTCAATTCGAAATATTCTATAAATTCCATATATTAAATAATAAAAATTAATATATTACTAAATATACATAATCTGTAGTGTTGTATCTGTGTTGAAGAGATAAGAAGGCTGACAACTCATATTAAAGGTTGTGCAGATTCTTAAATGAACATTGATTTCTTAGTTAATAAACGAATTTTTAATATCGAAAATGGACCACCCCGAAAAATAAGATGTGGTTCCATCTTTGATATTATGAAGTTTATACCTCATACCCTATTGATTCTAAAGATTTCGATTTCATATGAAAGGATAATTCTAATTAACCAAGGTAAATCTCAAAAAGGAATCAGAAAACTCAAGTGAAAAATAATAAAATTAAACCAACATATCATCGTTCTTAAAACGAAAACAAAAAATAAATAATAAGTGATGATATAAAAGAGATTCATAGAATAAGTTGACATTATATTTATAAGCAGAATTGACAGATTGAAACACTATTTTGATCTAATAATAAAAGGTTATAAATAATTGAGAAAATATTTATGTATTTAAAAGTGAATTGCTTATTTGTTATTATAAATAATTCTATTGAATTATATTTAATATTTAGACTTATTAAATAAATCTAAATGTTAAATATAAAAATTAAATCATTTAATCCAGAAATCATATAATTAATTTTTTTTTACCCAGATGCAAAGCTGGAATATTAACTAAATTCGCATAAAATACCAAAATTTTCAATAGAATTTAGGAGTACAATTTTCTGTGATTTTTGTGTGATTTGATTTATTTTAAGATATATAATACTTATGTTTCTTAAATAATATATTATA
>JAPDSC010151839.1:94424-109573 GCA_026290005.1 Latrodectus geometricus
TATATATATATATATGTATGTGTGTGTATATATATATAAAGAATGAATGCAGTCACGTGTTTACGAATTCATTAAAACACTAATTATGTCTGCCCATCAATCTCAAGGTCTTAGTAAATTTTGATCTTAGAAAAAGGTGCGCCAAATTACCTGTTTCAGGGACAATTACTCGATGTAAATTAAAACAGATTGCGTACTTTAAGTGTACGTCACACGCTCGAAACAACTATCACGGAAATTAAACGAGATACGAGTTTAAAAACTGAAGTTAAACAAGGGCATTTTTTGAAAACGTGTGTCAGAAAATGAATGAATTCGCAACATGCGACTCAGTTAAAAAAATATACGTGATTCAACTATATTTATAGGCCACACCTTTCGACGCTTTTAAGCCAAGCGAATGAAAATTCTCGGTTTCCTGCTGAGTTTTAAGATTTTTTTTTATAATTTAAACAACTAACGTGCTGAAATAAAGCCTTCATTTTTTATCACATGGATTTGTCTAAGGAATAGATAAGTATATAATTCTACCTTTGTACACACGTTTCGTGCAAGCAAAGTATGAGACATGATTCTTAAATAAATTGAGAATAATCTTAGAAAAGCTAACGTAATATTCAGAAATAAAATGTGTTATTCATGAAATAAACACCTATATTTAGTGCACTATAACATGTATATATTTTAATAATAATCAAATGTATTCAGGTATTTAAGTCTTTGTGAACATTAAAACAAATACAATTACACGTATAACATTATTCACTCCTATTTTTAAAAATAATTGCTAAGTAGTTTTATAGTTAGTTAATTAAGGGTAAAATGTAGTCTAATATATAAATAATAGATATTTATGGTACAGAGCAATAAGAAAATGTATAAATAATAACTTTTTTACCACTCCACATTTAGAGGTTAAACCAGTTTAATTTTAGATTCCAAGAGTATTTCAAGTATGCATTGGGTGGTTGTACCGGTAATTAACCAACGTATTACTTACCATTTTAAATATTATTGGTGAAATATAAAAATGCTCAATTTTATTATAAAGTTGAAATTATATTGCTTGGAAAAATATTAAAAACTTATAATATACATATAACATGCATATAAAAATCACCATGATGTTATAGAGATTTTTATTTTCATATATTTTTATAAATTTACAAGCATAAAAATAAAATATATATGTTTTATTTATTAATAATAGCATATTTTATAAAAACAATTGTTAAAATCTTAAAACGCGGCAAGTATTTTTTTGAATTATAAAATTTATTCAAAAAAATATATATATATATTTAGAACTTTATTCCTTGCAAAATTCTTTTCAATTCTTCTTCAAACTTGTGCTGTACTCATCCATAAAAATGATATTCCTAATCAATTTTATCAACTAATAGATAATTAATAATTTATGAAAAAAATTTAAATGATAAGAAAATATATTTTTCATCGTTGAACAAATTTGTCGATTGATTTTACATTACCCTTATATTTAATGGATGTCGATAAGAAAAAAGTCAATATTTTTCTTTGTTTGAAAAGTTAAATGATTTTCAGAAATAAAATAAATAATTATTTATTTTCTTTATAAAAATGATTTACAGAATTTAACTTTACATCAAAAGAATTTTCCAATGGTCTAATTAGTTCAGAAAAATGACCTTCAAAAATAAAATATTAAATAATTTAAAATATTTTTAGAATAATATGCTATAATTCTTTGAAAAATCAGAAATTTAAGACTACACTTAAGTTAATCTTTGAATAAAGTGTTCAACTAAATATTTTTTAAAACAATATACGTAATGAATGTTTGGAAATCAATATTGAGAAAAATAAGTTTCCAAACCTAATAATAAATGCATTTAAACATACATCATCCAATATTTAAAAGGAAAACAAGAGAATCAAACAAATGCTAAAAAAAATAATAGTTATAATTTTTTACAAATCAACAAAAATATTTTTGATTAATTTATATAATTCTCAAACAATTGAAATTTTCTTCAGAAACAATTGACCATTTTCTACTTATTTTGAACAATTCTATAAAAATTGTTATTCGAATTTATAATATGGAAATTTGATTTCCCCATATATTTGAAAATTTGTTTCATTATAATATAACAAATAAAATATATTTGTCTTTAAATGGTTACGTTTACAATAAGCAGAATTTTTTATTCCATGAACTTCAAGTACTTATAAATTCATACTATAAAATAAGAAGATCACATGTAACGTTTTTATGTAATTTTATTATTTGTATTAAATTATTAAGTATGCACACGAGCATCAAAGCCAAATAACTGAATTCCGTATTCATTTTTTTTTAATATTGAATATAAATTTACAAACTTAAATCCGAATTTATTAAACATTCGTATTCACCTGTTGTGCATAAATGTTCTGCAGATTTTGTCTTTAATATAGTATATATGATTATTATTTTGAGCTTGGTTTGTACTAAAATAGCCTTTAAGCGTAAAGGTAGAAAATTAAATTATTAAAAATTCAAATGGTTTATTTACTTCCTCATGTTGGCTGATCGTTACTATTTTTTTTTTAAATTTATTTAAGCTCTCTATTTCAGACCAAAGGAAAAATTTCTAAATGCAACCATTCTACAATTTAGTGAAATACTTTAAAATAATAACAGCTGTTTCTATTTGGTTAACATTTAAGAAATATTAGGAATTTAAATAGATATTTATATTTATTTTTAAGAATGAATCTTAAAAGCATTTAGTAAAACAGGAAAACAAGGATATCATATAATTAGAATTTTTTTTTCAGTCTTTATAAAATAGTTGGGATTTCCTTATACAATACTTACATTTATGTTTTGAATAAATTTTACATGATAGGATTTCTTATTTTTTAAAGAAAACTATGAATCATTGAGAGCTGTAAGAGGTGTCAAATAGGTATGATGCAAAAACTGAAAACAAATCCATTTAAGTTATTAAATTCCAATTAAATTCTTGAAATATTATATATTTTACTATTAACAATAAATACTATAATTATTTTACTTTTCTTTTTTTTCTGGTAAAAAATGCAAATGATTTGATGTGATGTATCTTTAATTTAAATTTTGAGTTAACACTGTTATTGACAACTACATGATTGTTCAAAGGGGAGTTATAAATTATTCCAGTAACAGATTATAAGTATATTGTTTTACAAATTAATTGTTCATATTCTGGAATATGGTTTATGATTTCAACAGAAATTTGAGCATTGTGTAATAATGAACTTTACACATGTTCTATTTAATGATTACATTATTACACAGTTCATATTTAAACACCTAACCAACTAATCTGGTAACTTTGACAAGATTTGTTGTCGAATCTGGGATAACAGTAATGGAGCAGAAAAATATAAAAGTTGAAAAATATAATTAAATGAGGTAATAAAATATTTTCTAATATATATCGTTTTGGGGGGCCTTGTTTGCAGCAAATCATAATTTTTTTTCCATATGCCTTATAAAAAACGTGTCTACAATATGATTTTGCTGAAATTTTATTCTAATTGACAAAAATCTTTTAATTAAGATTTTTAATGCATCCTTAAGTTTTAAATTGCATGTATTTTTAATATTATATACAAAAGAAATAAATGAAAACAAAATGCACAGATTTTATTTCTGATCTACCAACTATATATTTTCAGTTAATGGTGGTGAAACTGAAATTTTATAATATATTACATTTAAATATTTCATTATAGTAACATAGAAATGCTTATGGATTACGAAGAAAAAAGCTTTTGTAAAAGACGTGATAATGTACTAGGCTTGTGTGTTATTCATTACGTATCGTTTATTTTCTTGTAGAATAATAAAATTTTCATAATTTTATTTTGATACTTATTATCTCTAGATCAATGAGAACTTAAAATTATTCAGTTTTAGTAGGTGGGGTATAAACATTTAATACAATTAAAATTTAACTAGTTGTGTTATATCAGAATTAATTGCATAAATATTTTTTTTAAGTCTCCAGTCATGAAGCTTAAAAAACACTTAAATAAACATTATTTATTCTTAAATTGCTCATTCAAAAAACAATCATTACTACGTGTTGAATCTCCTCTTTAATTTAATTTGTTTTATTCTTAAAAAGTTGCATTTAGTAAAATTTTAAAGCATTTATTCAGTTGTATTCTTAATAATTTAATTATATTTTAAATTAATTTTAAGAAATTTTAAATTAAATTACTTTTATTTTTAGAATTAAAAGAAGGAATTTTAGGTTTTACCTAGAAAATTTATTGAATATAATATAAATATCAATAACATTTGCGTTACCAGAAATTGTAGTTGATTAATACTATAGGTTGAAATATTTAAAATTTTTCAACCTATAGTATTAATTTTCAATATATGACAGTAGTTGTTCCCAATTGCATGCAAAACTAACAGCTTTAAATAAAGTGAAAAAGTGTCAAATAAAGCAATTTTTTAAAGTTTGAATATCAAAACTAAAATATCAATAATGTGTATTCTTATATCAAAGGATGACATGCTAGATCATATATGAATTTCTATCCATCATAACTTAGCAATATTATAGGCAAAATTGATATTACAATACAAATAAATACAAAATGTTTTCGAAAAGCAGAAATGATAAAAAAATAAAATGTTATAAATGCTTATTATATAGTAATTTATTTCAATTTATGCAAAAACGAAAATACTTTCAAAATAAACTCAACTTCAGGAAAAACAATTAAGTTGTTGAAAATTCAGTTTTTTATAATTCAACATTTATTCGTTTTACACGCAATATATAAGTTAAATTAAATATTAAACGTTTTCCATCATATATCCTTAATATATCTGGATATCCTCGCTTTAAAGGTAAAGCAAACTTTCACAAGGAAATGACAGTTTTTCCTCAGAAACAAGGTAGTGGGTTTGGCGATTACCGATTCTCGGCCCTACCTCCTCCAATTGCCCAGATAATGTTGCAGTTAACAACCAAGTCAATGCACGTAGAGATTTCGTGTCATAAAAATCAATCATTTCTGGTCAGACGGAATGTACAATATGGAGTTAGCCCTCCTTTGATTTTTTCTGCTTTTTTTCTGTTGCCTTAGCCAAAATGTATTTATATATTTTTCGCTCTAATCGATTTCACCGTTGAGAATACCAAATGAGGTAGGTAATTGAAATAAATACGTAGGCCCTGCGTGTAAAGAGGGGAGATAATTTGTTTCAGGACTTCTAGAACGATTATATTTGGAAAATCAAAATATTCATTTTGTAGTTTGCTGTGCTGCTTTTTTATCGCAACTCAAAATTGAATTGGTTTGTAATGCGACTATTATAAAGACAAGAAATGCCATTATCGATTTTTGATTTAATGTATGATAATATTTAATTAAATTATATATTTTTATAAAAATGATAACAGGAAATAAGTATATTATCATTTAAAATGTAAGACATCTTATAAACGGTAAATTGTTTTGTAGGAATAAATCTCTTCATCAGCTAGCAATAATAATTTGCCATGCATAACATTTATAAAGTAATATAAAAATTATAAATATATGATGTGTAACAATGAACTTTGAATAAAATTATATACATTTATATTTTTTAAATTTCTAGTTTGATATCAGAAACAAACACTATTTTATACGACAAATAATGATTTACAAATCATAAATGTATCTGTTAAATTAATTAGAAGAGCTTTATATATATTTCAGAAAAGAATTAAATACCATATTTTATTGGCGTGTATTTCTGAATAAACATGCTGAATTCTACATGATCAATGCATTGTAAAGTTAAGGATGGTCTCAATATTTGAACTTCTTTCAAAGAAATTGTGAACTAAATTATATAACAATTTTCTCGTTTAGAAGAATTTTTGTCAATTTTCTCGTTAGCTTATAATCGCTTACGAAGCTAAACTTGGAAATATCAGTAAAGAGAATAGCCCTACATTGATCACGTCTCTAGTGGACACGTTGATGAGTCGATTACAAACGTTCCCACCCTTGGAGTGAAGGGAACTAAACCTAAATATCTGGTCACCATGCATAAAGACTACGTTCATGAAGACTTCGACGCATGGTTAATTAGAATACCAATCTTTCAGAGCTTGCAGCGAGGGATTATCTGAATTCAGACGTAGTTGAGGTTTTATTGCTTTCTGAGCATAATGAAAAATATTGGTCATTGGTAGCACATGGCCATAATTGGCTGAACCTCTTAAATGCTGAATTCATGGTAAAATATTGTTAATTCTATGAATCACAGACGCACTCACATTCCGTTATCTATTCATTTCTACCCCACTTCGTCTCTTCTCTAGTTTCCCAATAGCTCACATTCGAAATTGCTAAGTCAAGTGGTGCCCCGAGGCCATTGTTATGAATTTGCAATATCAGATAGATTTCTAATTTCAAATATGGTGTGACAATTGTCTCCTTGCTCTGAGAAATCTATTTTTCTCGCAAAGACGAATTCTGACAACAGTGTCAATACTTTGGATGATGTCGTACTGTTCAGATCCTTTTACTTTCCAAGATATTCAAATTAAATTTTATCGGCTAATTTTTGGGAGAGTTATCATTATTTTAGTGATTTTTCCTTAATGGTGTTTAATCATTGTACATTTATGTGTATGAATGAAACATTTGATTTTCTGCGGATATTTTATTTAAAAATCATCAACAAGAAGGCATGTTTAAACAAAATGTATCAGTATAAAAATAAAATATGATAAAAAAAATTGCTTAAACAAGAGTTTTTAAATTACACGTAGTTAATTGCAAAAGATTAGATTTTTTTTTAATATATTTTCTTTATTATATTCAGTATTTTAATTTTTACCTAATTTTTTATGGTTTATTTTAGACGATACATGTCTTAAGTAATTCAGAATTAATTAGAATAAAGTTTATATTTTACCTTAAAATTTGCAGTTTATGATTAAGCATGTTTTGAAACCTTGATTTAAGTAATCAGAAATTCGGATACTACATTGACCCGGTATGTAGATTGCATGTTTTGTCATCAGATATATTCAACGATATACGTATATGTATTTTAACTCAACTTTTATATAAGATTTCTATTATGAATGTGAAAGACATAATTCGTAGTTCATAACATTTCGAAAGATTATCAAAAAAAAAAAAAAAAAAAATTCGCAATGAAACTAAATTCCATGGTTTTTGAATTCTATGTAGTTAAATTGGAATGGATTCATCAATCTCTACGTAATGACATCTCCTAATGGAAACGAGTCCTGGATTACTTTTAGATAATCGCGTAAAAACTCAAATAGGTTAGAGACAATCGATATAATTTTGATCCAATTTCGCTATATGTTCACCACAGACTATCGAATCTGTGTCTATCATGCGAACTGAAGCCTAAATGATTGAGTGTTCCATCATACGCTTGACAACCTTAAATCAGATTTTTTGACCGAAAAAGTATTTTTTCTGCTTTTATCAGAGAAATGGAATTTTCTTTTCACCTGTAATGTGGGAGAAAACTTTTATCTTTGAAATAGTTTTCTCCTAAAGTGGTTGGCTGCTTTTTCAGTCACTTAACATTCATGGTAATCCTTTTTTCTCTCGGAAGATTGATATTCAATACATTTTTTTTGCTTATTATTTCTATTTATGATAATTTGAATTTACATTTTGGATCACTTATAAAAGCTTAATTTAATCCTAATGACAAATTATATAAAGGATTTTAAAATTATGATTATTGTTAGACATGAGATTTCACACAATACTGTAACATCAGTTTCATTCAAATATTTTAATTTTCTTCTAATTACTATTTTCTTAAAAGTTAAGAATGCTTTTAACACCAATATTTACAATAGAAACAACATAAGTAATATTATTTTATGCAGGCATATCCATCTAGACTACTATTAAGAAGTTAATTGTAATTTAAGAAAATATTCTTATCTTGATTATTGTCTCTATAGCAAATTAACTTAAATTTATAGTTTACTTTTAGAAAATATAAAAATAGATATATGTTAAACTAGAAATGTATTTCTTATCTAAAAAATATTATTCATTCTTCTGAATAATCTTGCATTTTAAATGTTTTGGTACCAATCTATAAAGTATTTGTTGATGAGAAACGGAAGTATAAAATGACATTATTTAATGTTAAATTAAAAGGTAAATGAATTGCAGTCATATTGTAATTATATAATTTAAATTTATGAAAAAGTATCTTCTGCAAAATTTTTGAATAAATATTTACTTACACGTCATTTTTTTATTTTTTATTTCAAATTCTTTATATATATTTGCTTCCTTTAATGTCGTTTAAAGGCTTTATATCCACAGTTCATTGAACATATGCATTTAATATTTTATACTCGAATTTATTGCATATGATTATTTAACTTATATTTTTTACTAAATCGAAAGATAACATGAGATAAAGAATTCCAAATACTGCTTTAAAAAATCCAGTTTCTACTACAAAATATAAATTTAAATTATAAATTCTTTCATACAGGAATTATAAAACCAATTCCTTGTATTCGGGAGATAAATATCTAGAGAAATAAAAGAACATTTTAACTGTTTTTTTAATTTATTACAATTGTCATCAATTCCTTGTTGAAGAGATACATAAATTTATTGAAATGCAAGCAAATTATTAGCACATACCCTTGTTTTTTGCTTAGAACAATGTAAAAACTTGCATCAAATTCTTAAATTAAAAAGAAAATTAATAAATGAAACAAAATTCTCCCAATCATAGAAAAAAGAAATTTAAATAACATTTCTTCTGTTTTCTTCTTGATTCACCATAAATAGAATTTTTTTTTTTATTTGAAATTTGACATCCCACTGAAAGATAATTTTTTGTAAAACCTTAAAGAGTTCTATTTTCCTAATCCATTCTAAAAAATTCCAAATTTATACTGGAAAAGTTTCGTTATTTTTTAATTATATCATACTGAACCAAATCGTATTTTCATCGCAAGAAGACATATAATAATTGAAAACGAATATAAATAATCTGTAAGCAAAAGAACTTAAGATTTAAAAAAATGTTTGCTTTTAAAATATTAGTCCATTTAATATCCTAAACCTCTTGGAATATGTAAGTCCCTACCATTTCGGAACTAGAATGTTATTCGAGGTTCCATATTTTTTTGTAACATTATTTGATATGTTAAAACAATCTGTAACTTTTCCAACTATCTTGAATATGTTGTAATATTTTCAAAAGTTCTGCAGTATTCCATATTTTTAGAAATTCGAAACATAATAAAACAAACAGCTAAAGTATTATATAATTTTCTTAAACATTCTTAAATCCTATAAGCAATCTCAGTCACATAGGCATTTGATTTTGAGCAATTAAACCAATAGTATAAATAATGTTTTGATGCCGTGCTTCTTTTAGCTTATAATATATTATCCCAATCACAGTAAAAAAACTTAAACTTTTTCTACGATTAGAAATTAGAAGATAAAAATTAAATCATGTAATTTCCATAATATTGTGTTATAGAAACTTGTACTTTGTGTTTTTTTATAATTATTATTTATTATAGTGATTAAATAAAAGAAACATTTTTTGCTTATATTTTATCTCACAAAATGCTGTACTTGAATCTTAAAAAAAATGTTATACATATTTATTTCATCTGCTAATCAAGAGAGGTCATTCTCATTGTGTAATATAGTATAAAATCTAATCATAATTTACTTTTAAGATTTATGGAAGATCGATAGGGAGGAATTCAACTGGGAAAATCGAGTGATATTTCTCTGAGTAGCTGCACATTAGAAAGATAAAATTTGTATGGCTAGTGTTAAGAGCAATTTAGATGTCATTTAATGAATTTTATTTATGATTTACGGAAATGATATTTTTATACCATATGAAATAAACATCCGATAAATCCTCTCAAAAAGTCATATTTCAATGGATAATTGTGAGATTTTATTAGAAACAACATTTTTACAAAAGAAATATTTGAATCTTAAAATAGATGTAATTTACTTCGATAAAATATTCATTATAACTCATATAATAACATACTTTTTTACTAAATCAAAACGAAATATAAGTTTTAAAGTTAATAATAAATATGTTTGCCATTAATTTAAAATCAATTTTATAATGCCATTTTTTTTTTCACTTTTTGGAAATAAAGAATGCATCAATGGAATTTAACTTGAAAGAATATTTAAATGAAGCACTAAAAAGGAAATTTATCCAATCTTTGTTTTAATGAAAAAGAATAAATTACAAAATGCAAAATAACAACGTATTTCTCTTACAGTTAAATGTTACATCCTTAGTGTCAAATACACACTCTTCAGAAATACCCCTTCATTAATTTTATCTACATCTGTTACCATATTATTTAATACTTTGTTAATATGAGAAGAAGGAAGTTATGCTTTTACTCTTTTTCTTCTACAAAACACAAACTTTTTATCCTTTCTGATACGGCTTGAAAAAGATTCGTAAATTGGAGTTTAATGAGAAGCTACTCCTTCAAAATGGCAGTTACAGTTAGTGACATTTACTTAGTTAAAGGAACTTAAAATTAGTATTGTATTAATCAAAAGCGAGAGCCATGATTCTAAGTTTTTTACACACGTTTGTATGGAATTTCACAATTTCTTCGTACCAGATAATTAAAATGCTTTTTTGAAATCTCCTTGTTGCTCTGGATGTGATGATAGAAATGTAAATAAATGTTTACTTGTGAATATAATTTTAAATGATATAAAATGTTTAATTTAATTTTGAAAAGTAATGAATTTAAGTGGAAAAAATAAACTTTTGCATTTATTTTTTAAATAAAAAAATTGCACATTTATTTATATGTTTAATAAAGGAAGGACAGTTGTTTTTCAATTAATGCCTTTTAGTGTTAATAAGATTTAGCAATATAAATGTTGATTTTTGTACTTTTACTTAGGTTTTATAATTAGAGTTATTTTTCAATAAATAATGATTTATTATTACTTTCTTAAATCAAATAATAAAATATAAGTTATTAAATAAAGTATTTGATCAAGATATCAATTTTTTGGTAGTGACTATTTGATCGTGATGTTTTTTAAAAAATTAAAAATTAGTTAATAATAATGGTTTTATTCATCAGGTAGGTGTCAATGTCAAACTTTCAAAATATGTATTGCGATTTCTATGCTTTTTATTTAGAATAATGATAAAATAATTAAAATTCAAAATTATCATAAATTTATTAAAGGATAAGAGATAATATAAAAAATGAGTGAAATATGCTTAAGTAATTTCATTTCATTCATTAAATAAAAAATACGATATATTTTATTAATTATATTACTGTTTCTGAGCTTAATTAAAACAATTCAAAAATTATCACTTCCGTGATGAAATCTCAACATATCCCTCTTCATTTATATTTCTTATTAATTATGATTCATATTTCCTTTTAGTCATTAAGTTATATTTCGTAAAATTTCGAGATTAGATACTGTTAAATAAGGGTTTAGTGGGACTGGGGAAATTTTATAAATACTTTTGAAAAATATCTAACATGAAAAAGATAATATCAAATTTTCTTCTACCAGTTTATCAGCAATATTTACATCGAATGCCAAACAGTGTTTGAGAATCCTATGCATTTGTTTCTTGACTATCAAAAATATGTTAAAAATCTCTTAAAGTGTTAAAGGGAAGGATATATCTATGTGTGGTAATTTCCCAGTTTGCACACACACACACACAAATTTAGGTTAAATCCAAAGAGCTTGATCGTGATAGTACTAGTACTATCACGATCAAATAATATAATAGAGTTTTATATAGTTTATAGTACTTCAAAAATTTATCATTTGTGCTATTCTTATATTTTGCATATTAATTTTAAAATTTTTAATTGTATTTGTACTTTTTCGCTCATATGTGATGACCGGTCATGCAAAGATATATGATTTTAGCTATTTTAAGCAAATTAAAATCATATATCTAGGATTCTTGTTCATATGATATATGCAATTAAATATTCACATATAACGTGTTGATGTGAAAATCGTATGCAATGCATAGCGTAAGAAATATAAATGTTTAAAACATTATTAGTTTTAATAGCTTTACCAAGTTTACTTATTCAATATACTGCAGTACTGCTGTTTGCATCGTCAAATTCTTGTAATGGTTTTACAGAACATAGAATTATGAACCATGTTATAGGGAATGTTATGCTTAATTCTTATGACTTATTAAAGTCTTGAAGATAGAATTCCTAAAAACATAAACTTATTGTATGGTTAGATCACGTAACAAATTCTAAATTAACAAAAGTCATTTGTATAACAACATGAACGTTTCCAATAGCAGGGATTGTTGTTTCACTATTATGCTTCCCTGTGCAGACCTGCAATGGGCTTTCTTAATTAGACGGAAACATCCGGGTAAGAGTTTTCGTAATTTAGAAGCAATAACCAAGTAGAAGAGCCTCGAGTACTTGACCTTAAACCAGAACAGGTATCATTACACTTAGAGGACATTGTGACTGCGACATATTTAACATGCCCTAGTCGCCATTTGGAAACTCGACGTAACTTCGGTTTAGTCAGGTTTCGAATTTACTTCCTTTTGTAAAAGAAGGATGCTCTTCGTGCGCAATCAGTTATTAATATGTCTCTGACTGTACTTTTACCATAATAATTTTCAACCTATTTCCGTAAGTTCTCATTTATTAAACTATTGTTCCTTTCTCCTGTGTTCAGTGTGTGAAATTGTTATTCATTCGCAGTTAGTTTTTGAATAAGTTGTGTTTCAGTTTTATCATCCATGATAATGGAAGTTAAAAAATAGAATATTATTTTATCATTGAAACATAAGCTTGAATCATTAAAAAATTTTGATTATGAGGAATCCTTACAGAATGTTATTAATGACTACGTCATCGGTTACCACATTGATTTCTGGTTAACTGGACGCTTACATTTAGAAATTGGAAGCAATAATGATGGTGCTCCTCACGATTTTTAGAAACCAATTTAAAAGACAGAAAAAATATGATAAAAAAAAGAAAATTTAAAAACAGTTATGCAGATTTTATAACTAACATAGGCTTAATGACAGATAAAGAATGAGCTATAAATTCAGTAAGTTAATATTTTTGTAGGTAAAGCTCACAACAATTTTTGAAGAAAGGTAACACTAAAAATAAGATAAAAAAATTTATTGAAGCCAAAGATTAACAATAGATCAAACATTTAATTACGATGAAATGGAGTTTAATTGTAAAATGAAACCCTTTCAGAAAATCTCAGCAAGAACTGAAGCAGCAACCCCAGTAAATGTAGTAAAGTTCTTAATCTAGTAAAGAAAGAGAGGTATCATTCAGGCCAGCAGCCATTTTACATCAAATCAAAAAATTGAACTTACCATACTCAGAACGGAGAAATATTTTAAAACTTTAATTAAAAGGTACATGGATGAGCAGAGGCGCTTCTTAAGATTTCTTCTTAAACAAGTTTGTGGCTTCAATAAAGAAGTTTTCATGTTTTAATAACGTACTCAGAGAACTATTTTTTTTTCTATGTAATGCTACAACTCATCCTGATCCAGATGAACTTAAAGTTATATGTATAAGCACCATATGGTTTTCTCCAATTTTGATTGCTGTTTGTCAACAAACAGATCAAGGTGCTCCAAAATCTGTAAACGAAACTATCGAAAAAATGATATTTTATCCAATTACATGCAAGATATTGAAATTGTCCAAAATATGAATCAGAAGTTGAAAAGCACAAATTTGAAAATGTATAAAAAATAGACAGCAAGACCATGACATAATTTTCTGAAACAAGCGATTGGGAGGCTATGGAATAACTTTTTGGGAAGATACAGAAAAACCGCTGAAATTCAACTGGATGAATTCCAGAAAACTGTTTTGACCTTAGTACAATCCTTGGATATGAGGATGTCTCTTTGGTTGTCTCAAGAAAGTGGATTTTAGGAGATGATCGTGACAAAATTATCAACTAAATAACTGTCCCACTTGATAATAATGTTGAAGATAAAGAATCTGAGATTGTTGAGCTCCACAAAGTAACTGACAAAGGTAGGGTTAAAGATTTTGAACGTTCCATACGTGGAGCATTAAAAATTCAAAGTTGTCGAAATTTCATGCTCCAAAGATAACAAAAAGGGATAAGTAAGCAAAATTCAAATAGAAGGGAAAAGAAATAAATATGGCTAGTTTTTTTTTTTTTTTTTTTTTTTTTTTTTTTTTTTTTTTTTTTGCTCAGTTATCCTAAATTTAGCCTTTAAGATTTCCATAAATCAATGAATTAAATTAATCGGTTATTTTAATATTTTTTTCTTTATTAAGAACTTCTTTACTATTCCCCAACTGGGACTCAAGTTACTGTAATCGATTTGTGCAATAATTATCAGTTGATTGTTAAAATTTCAATCCCATCAGGCAATTTTCATATCCAGTATTAAATTTCCTCAAGTTATTTCGCTAACTTAACCATAACACTGTGTAATTTTTTTCATATTTTTAAAATACTGTAATAAGAAGTTTGTATCATATCTTCTAATAATATCTTGGGGAGTTATAAACGAAGGAAAAATTTTTATATCATACACTGGTAAATATTTGTTGACCATCTGTTGCAAAAACTTAGTTTTGTTATTCATGCTGATAAGAGTACAATAAAAATATTGAACTATTAGTTCTAAAGTTTTCTTAAGCTCTTTTTAAAATAATGTCTTCAGGACATAAGTGAAATCTCGTTTTTCGGTTTTTAAAATTATGATTTTTAAGGAAATATATGAGTAACAAACACAATGTAGCAGAAAATAAAGGAATATTAATGCAATTTACTGGCATAGAGAAATTGATATTTCATTAGATAAATTTACATTTTAATGCCAATATCAACAATGATCCCCTCACAAAAAATGCTTTAATCAGGTTATATTACAAAATATATTTGGTTATGCGGGGATAAAATGATTGAAAATTTTAAATTTCTTACAAGTACTGAGAGCTCATGACATTTATACTTAATTATAGTGGTTAAGAAATAAATTTTCTTTAAATTATAAATATGAATCTCTATCTTTTTGTATGAGTAGATAATGATCTCAT
>JAPDSC010151839.1:127542-144372 GCA_026290005.1 Latrodectus geometricus
ATATATATATATATATATATATATATATATATATATATATATATGTGCATCTGTCATAAAAATTTAGCAACAAAAATAATACAATAATAATAATTTAATATATCTGAATATAAAAAATGCATTAATGTGTGAACAGAATATATTCCAGACTTATATTAAGCAATTAAAATAAAAAATATGGTTAAATTAATAAAAAATTTAATAAAGTTTTTGCACAAGAAGAATTTGTGCCAGATTCAGGACAGATGTCATTCAATGTTAAGATTAACCACAGAACGATACATGCATGAATATTTATACATTTAGTGATGAAACAAACAAAAATGTTAATGAGAAATTGTGGATATTTGGAAACAGAATCAGATGCTGAACAAATTTTTTGGTAACATTACTTTTTTCCAGTTATATTTTGAAGAAATGTAGTAAAATTTTTATAAGAGGGCATTTTCATTCTAGAAATAAAAATGTTTATTTAAGAAATGTAAATTTTAAATTAAGTCTTTCACTGCAAATTTTGAATAAACCAGATTTAAAATATATCTTTTAAATTGTATTGTTTTTATAGTAGAAAAATTTAAAATTTCATTTTTATTTCATGAATTTTTTTAAATCTATATTATTATACAAGAATAATTGATGAATGACTACTTGAAAATGTTTTATTCATTTTAAAAAAATGCTCTTTTTAAATATAGGAAGCAATACAAAAACATAAAATTTGAATTTCATGGTAATAAATTTGAAAAACAATTTAACTTTCTTTCAAATATAATGGAAATCAATGGAGTTAATTAATTATAAAAGGTATTAAACAAAGGTGCAACAAAAATCTAAAATGTATTTTGTACATAATGATGTCTTTTTATTAAAAAAAATCATTAATGATATTTCAATCTAAGATATCCTATCATAAAAATTATATTTCCTCTGACTACAAAGAAATTTCTTTTAAAAAGAAGAAGAATTTATAATTTTTGATGTTTTTTAGGTGAATTATGAATCTATTGCTAAAATTAAAAGATGATACACAAACTAAAACAGTAGTTTTATTCTGCAAAGACGAATAAATTTATACACTCTTTGTTAAATTTATTCTGTTTTATCTGAAAATAGAAAATTTTACATCGCTAACAAATTGCATTTATCCAACGAATTTGATGGATACATTCCGGTGACTTTTTTTCTATTTCCATAAAAATTACGACGTAAATAAAGAAAAATTGCGACGTAATAAATAAGAAAAATTGCGATGTAAATAAAGTACAAGAAAATATATTTTATTAACTTTGATGAAGAATTTAGAATTTACAAATGTCATACTTTAGATTATTTTCTGTAATAACAGATAAAAAATGTTTCCTGCATTTCCGTTTGAAAAATTAATCACTACCTTCATTTAAGAGAAGATTGACAATATGGAGCTCTAAACATGCAGATTTTTTCCACGATGAAAAAAGCAAAAATTTAAACATAAACGAACATAATATGATTTATTCCAAATATTAAGGGGAAAAAAATATTTTAGATACAGTCATACTGATAATTGTGTAAGTAATTGCAATTATCATAATAAGGTTAAATACTGGGACAGATTTTGATAATGGAATTATTTATTCCTATGAGAACTTAGTGACAAAGATCCAATTTCAGAGTCTAGACACTGCAAAAAAATTTAATTTCTAAGGTGTGGTATTTTTTTAATAAGATGAAACGTAAGCCAAAGCTCGCAATTTTAGATTCAATAAAGACAAAGTAAAGAAGACTATTTTGATACATTTCGAAACTCTTTTCAAATTAAAAATATAATTATTTTATACAGTTCTCATAAAATTATTTTATAAATTATCATCTAACATTTAAAATGAATTATAAATTTTCATAGGAAATAAATAACTGTCGAAATTAATGGTATCATGTCTTCAAAAGTGATGAATGTTGTTTTACAAAGAAGTAGGTTTTCTAGATTAGCCACAAAATACAATAATGTTTATTCACATTAATTGACTCAATCATTGACTGATCGTTACTTATTGTTGACTAACTCTAAACTGAGTGATTGTTTTGGAACTCAAAATCTAATTTATTTTATTAGATATAATAGAATTATATTATTTTAACACTCTGAAAAAAATGCTTTATGAATAACATTGTAAGAAAGTATCGCTTAAACACAAAGTTTTGATAATAAAGTTTGTAAGAAATAGTTATATCTTCTTGGTTTGCTTTCCCTTCAGCATAACAACTTTTTTTTTTAATATTCGTCAAACTTTTTCAAATTTTACATTGCTTTGTTGATTTGGTGGGTTGACAAAAATTTGTTGAATGAGTTATAATGTAAAGTCTTACATTTTAGGTAATGTAATTAGAACTGAAAATTTTAAAATGAATATCAATCCTTGAAAGACATTTATTAATTAATATTTATAATAGAATAACAATATTTTTCTTGATATTTTAAATGTTTATTCAATTATTTTCAACAAAATTAAAATAAAATGACTAAACATTTCGCATTTAATATTTATTCTTAAACAAATCAAATTATAATTTGTTGTGTTTGTTTTACAATAACTATCAATATTTCAAATAAAAACTAAATAAATTGCTTTTGTAGTCATTAATCTTTTATTATAAACATATGACTGAAAATACTATGCCTATTAAAATATTTATTTTCTTTCTTTGTCTAATGATAGCATAAGTGCATAACTATTTTATTGTTAAATTCGTATGGTTTTTGTAGTTAAAAAACCCCAGAAGCAATAAAGAATAGTTTTTTTTTAAATAAAATTAAATAAATTGGAATGATTCTTTCGAATTTTTTTCTTATCATCTTCCCCGATAAAAATCAATTTTCAATCGATTTGTTACATTTTGTCGTTTTATGTTATTCCTTAAAGCAATTGAATGGCTCTTAGGAATTCATTAACATTTAATTCCATTTCACTTAAAAACCTTTGTGGCAAACGGTAGTGTCACGAGCAATTTCTGGCATCATCAAATATTTAAAGCCTCAAACCAGGCACATCCTCATACATTGTGCGTAGAGTTTGCTTAAATATTCGATAAAGCCAGTGGATTCGGTCGGACAACTGAGCAGAAACAGCGATTCGGTGAGAGGAGTGGGACAACAGGGGGAATTTAAGCATCGTGAATTTGTTGGCATGAATGATCTCTGCAATCTATTCAACACTGCGCTCTTCCTCCATTAAAGTCCCCTCGCCACGATTAAGTTTAGCTTAATCTCTGTATTTTAGCATCAGTGGATATTATTACGAAGTTATTGATTTCAGAATTTAAGTTAATAACATGTTCCTTTAAGTTTTGGAACACAAACTATTAATTTAGATTAAGTCTTCTTAGGAATATAAGTGTTTTAACATTCGTTTATCAAAATATTTGATATACCTAATCTTCTAAAACAAATCTAGTCTTAATGTATTGTTTCATATTATAAAATATGTGAATATTCTATTAAAAGATAATGCACATATTAATTCATTAATTAGTTTTTAAATACATTGGTAATTTACCTCAAGATTGTATCTTAGATAGCTCCTATGTTACTTAAAATAAAATATTTAAAATTTTATCCTTTAAATGAATAATTACAGTATTTCATTTCATCACAAATTAGTATTCAATCATCACAAATTAGTAGTATTTCATTTTAAAATTTCTAAATATATTGTATTTTAAAAAATAAAAAAAGTATTTATTCATATATATTTTGGAAATGTATTAAATTAATTTCATAATTTACAATCAATATGTACAAACAAAGAAAATCAAAATAGTCTAAATTTTCTTACTTTAATTTACTAATTAGTATATCATATTTAATTTAAAATAATATCTTCAGCAGAAATTGCAAACAAATTAATTATTTTTATAGTTTATAATGATACTATTTTTTAAAAGGAATTCTGAACCTTCCATTGACTATATTAAACCAAAATAAAAAATTACTTTCCTTAAATGAAAGCCATAAATTGTAAATTGAAATTTAGCTAAAGAATAAATGTTTTTCGGGTAGTTTTCTAATAGATAGTTCACCATCCTTATTAACATATTAAACATTTTAAATCTTTGAGAGTCAATTTAATTGGAACTCGAGATAACCCAATTAAAATTCAGTAAATCTTTTTTTGTGTAGTTACAAAAATGTTTTTGATTTTTTGTAACATTTATCAAATGAAAAATTTTTAATTGAAGATTTGCTCTAAAATACAATTAGTTCTACTATAAATAGATAACTTTGTTTTAGTAATATTCTTTTGTCACTTTCTTCAATTTGATGAAAATAATGTCGAACCCTCAGTGTTTTAGTAAATGTCGGTAAAAGAATAGTTTCTTGCTACTATTATTGTTTATGATTTATGTACTGTGATAATATTTTAGAAAATTTTCTCTTTTAAGACATTCATTTTTATATCTTGTTTTCTACAATTATTGAAAATGTAATTTTTATAATTATCATGTTATATCATACTTTATTATATTTTTGTCATTAACAAATAATTATTGACGTAATTTCATGTGTTTTTTATTAAAAGGGCCGTTTTCATTTTTTAAAAAGTTTCGAAATTAATAATCTTTTAAAGCATTTCTATTTTTATACATATTTATGATAATACTATTTAATTTTAATGAAGTATATTTAATAACAAAAGAAAATCTAGTTTAGTTAATATATTAAGTAGTTGTTATTCCAATTATTTCCTATATTTTAAAATCTTAACTAAAATATTTATAAATATATTTGCAATGTAACTGAATGTTATTAAAGTTTCTGTTTTTACTCACAATAATATAATAATAAAATGTTTTCTTCTACAAGGATCAAGAAGTTTAGAATTTTTCATTATGTTTTGAAATGATCCCACATCAAGGAACTTTTAGACGAATCAATATTCAAGGGGTATGACATAGCGACATCACGTATTGTGCTTATTGACTTGCTTAACAAGTGTCAGACAATGTGATTTGTTACAATTTTCTGAAAAATGATTTTACTGTATAATACTTATGTTACTAGTTTCTATGATGTGGTAACCTATGAGATAACTTATAAAAATTAGGGTTGGTTTGATTTAAAATAAAAATTATAGTTGAAGGAAAATACATGAAAATTATTCTTAAAAGTAAATTAAATAAGAAACAGAAATTAAAGATAGAAATTAAATAACAAAAACAGTTGCTGTGTGTAAACAGTAATTAATTTTAATTCCCTTTATGTTTGTATGATTTTTTGTACTTACCACAGTTAAATCAAGTTCAAGCCAAAATAATATAGAAATATCTATACTTTCATAGATCTATACTTTTATTGACTTACAATATTCCATAGCTAATTATAGATATTCTTTTTAAGTAAAACTTCGAATGTTAATAATTCAGTATTCATAATTACTAGAAACGAACTACTACTAATTTCAAAAACAACAATATATTTGAAGAAATGTTTATAATCCTACTGATGTACTATCGAAAACAACAAAAATGTTTGTGAGAATTTAATAGACTAAGTGATTAAATGTTTATTGAATAATGAGCATGTGATCTTCTTTACAATATTAATTGGATAAATTTAGAATAATTTCATTAATTTAGTTGCCCATAATCTTAAAAGGATAAACACAATAAATTTTCAATTCCTAAGAGAGGTATCAAGTCTACATCCAAAATCTTAATTCCAAGTCATCGTTCTTTAAATAAGTATCAAAGTAGGTTCCACTTAAAGCAAATGTGAATGATACGAATTCCCTGAGAAACATAATTTACTCCTTTAAGTGTTTTCATGCTAAGTAATTTGATATTCATGTGAGAAAAAGATCGCATATATTCAATCGCGCATAAAATCCCAAAAGACAAAACTAATCAGGATTCAATCAATAAAACTTTCATTAAAAGTTCTCCGCTTAAGCCTCATTTCCATCATTCCAATGTAATTCAAGAATATTTGATGAGTTCTTTTTTTTTCTATTTCTGTCTTACAGACACTAATTTACAAGGATTGTTTTTAAAATGCAAATTATTTGCTGAATTTAATATGATAAGTTGTAATATTTTTCAATAAATATAATACCATTATAAGGAAAACTATTTGACAGAAGATTATATTTACTTAAGATAAGCATTTTAACTTTTAGCACACTTGTGCATGTTTTGACAGTTGAAGATGTTTTTGATGTATCAAATATAATATATTGTGTACACAATTTTAAATATCATATCCACAATAAAGGCCTGGACATAAATAACAAAAATTCCTTTTTAATTTCGTAGAAAATTTAAAAAAAATTCATATTCCATATTAATCTTATATAATCTCTATTAATATCAAATAATTATAAAACTATTAACATAACGAGAATATAAGTTTTATTACTTACATTTAAAAACAAAAAAATCCTGCCAACTGGTTAATTTGCATTACCGTTATAGAAATCCTAAATTCAGAATTACATAATATGTTATTCTTATTTCTTATACAATTTCTAACCAGTAAAAAATTCTACTGATTTAGTTAAAATACTAGGTTAAGATATGTACTTCATTAAAACGACATGTTTATGGAATGTTGATCCTGTTTTCTTCACTGGTCTTACATTAGAATGAAATTCAAATCTTATTTTCTCTCACTAAAGCATCTCGTCCTTGAAAGGAGACTTAAAATTTGAATTTTTTAGGAAATTAAATGACAAAAATTTTCATTAAGTTTTTTTTCTATTTTATGCAAACAATTTTTTATCAATTTTCTTATAAAACTTACAATACCCTTTAAATGTTTTGAGCATTGTATATGCACATACTGCAGTATACAATTTGAAATTATTTTGAAATGGGTTTGAAATAAATTTCACAAAAGGACTGTACTTTTAGTCAGAACATTTTAACCATTATATTTACATTGTATATATAATTTTAGCTTTGATACAATGAACTATAGATGTAATAATAGGAAATATGAGCGCTATTGACCTGAAATTCATTGAAAAGCGCGGCTTTTTGAACTGAGAGCTAGGCGACTTAGTAAATAAGAATAAATATTTGCAATATTGGGCTGATAGATAAGATGATTGGATTGATTTGATGTTTTAAACAACAAAACAATGATACAGACAAATCCATATATGTCAGTACACTAAAATTGTTTTGTTATATATTTTATTGAATGACAAACTATTTTCGTAATTATTACCCTTCGTTACTAATACAATATAACATAAAAATGCCTAAATATGTATAGGTGTCTGTGGCAATTATCAGTTAAAAGGCTTGGTGCCTCAAAATATTATAAGCATAAAAAAATGAGAGCAATAAATACAACTCTGATATATATTTTTGCCGAGAAATATGTTTATAATGCTAATAATGATTAAAAAATTCCTTACTATGTCAGCATATACTACTTGGATTATATTAGCATATATTTTCCATGCATGGATTTGGAATACATACCAGTATATTCTTAATTAAAACAAAATATGGAAGATTCATTATATCTATATTTTCAGAAAGCATTTTGAATTATCAAATAATGTCTTTCAGTAGCTAATTTAAGTCAATTAAGAGAATTTTAAAGACTCATAATATATTTTTTTTGTCATAAATATTTCCATTTCAGTGATGATTTGATACAAAAAACACTGAGAAATTCTATCATTGTACAACTTATTATGCTTTCTGATTTCTGAGTCATATCTTCTTTTGAGAATTTTTGAAAATCAGGTAAAAGTTTCCCAACATTAATGTTTTAATAGATGACGCACAAAATAAAATTACATAAATAATAGCTTTGAAGTATCGATAACAGAACATTTTAAACTACAGGTTAATAATATGACTGAAATAGTTTAATTGAGTCCAATTGATTGTAACATTATAGGCAGTTTACTCTCACAGGTTAATTATATTTATATTTGAATATCATATATATTCCATTCCATTATACCTTTGCAAATAATATGTAATAGACTTTCTGGAACTATATTAAATTATTTTTTACTTGTGAACAAATCGAGGACAATTTCAAGTGATTTCTTAGCTTACACACAACTCAGAACTCATAATAAATGTTTTTTTTTAATAATATAATTTTTATTAAGTATTTTTTATCAAGAAAATTCGGTGATCCATGACGAATAATATCAATACATAAATTCCAATACATATATTTTCCTTTCAAAAAATAAATATAAATTAAGGAGTCAAATAAACTATATTGAAACAAATACATGGAATTCTACATTTCGCTCAAAATATATTTATAAATAATTTAACTGGTATACCATTTAGGCTTAAGATGAGATAATATGTACACATTTAGAGTTTGTTACAATCTACCAGTACTATTTTTAGAAGTTAACAAACTATTATGTACCTCCTTAGCAATCAGATAGTTAACATAATATATTTTCCAGGTGTATTATTTCCTTTGAATTATATTTCACATCTTAAGAATAAAATATTTTTATTATAATTCTTTACTAACCGTTGAAAAATAATCATTTGAAACAATTTTTTTTCCAATTTCTAATTTTTTTACAAAAAGTCCAAATTTATTTACTAAAAACTGAATTTTCTTTTTCTGAAAACATTTTTCACTATAAAAAAAGTTTGGAATAAATATTTTTTAAATTATGGATTTTTCAATTGATGCTTTATATTATTTTATATTAAGAATGAAGATATTATTAAACGAAAATATGAAATATCACACTCAGAAAATATTTTAATCCTTTTTCTTTCTAAAATAACTAGTATATATATATACACACACACACACACACACACACATATATATATATATATATATATATATATATAATCAAAATTGTGCGTAACTGGTTGTTACAGTCATATATAAGACGATAAACACCTTTCACAATTTTAGCCACCTGGTAAGCATTTTCGCCGTTATAAAAGAAAAATTAAAATGTATCAATTTTTCTTTTTGTTGTCTTCTATTTTTAAAACCTTGTACTCATAGCTGAATTAATCAAACAAAAAACCGCAAGAAAATATTTTAGTGTCAAATGTCACCTTTCCAATGAGCATAAATTTGAAATTTTTTGATAGATACCTCACGAGATAGTGATGACTACAGACGTCTACCGAAAAAATAATGGATAACTTTTTCCCCAAACTAATATATTGATCAAGTTCATTTTTGCATCAAGTTTTAAAACGTATAATTATAAAATATGATTCAATAATTAAATATTCGTTCTAATTGACAAATTATTAAAATTTTCAAATAAATTTCATTTCTTTATCAATTGAAAAGTTTTAGGAAATAAGATTACTCATACCTTTGCAACGTAATCTGTAATTATTTAAATATTTGAATTCATTGAAAAAACACGTTTTTATTTTGAAAAATTCTATTAATTTTATAGAAATAAAAAATATGTGAAGAAAAAGAAAATTTGATTTACTTATTCTAAAAAAATTTAGCGAAAGCTATTAACTATTTTATTAATCACTTTTACAGGAATACACGCACACTCACTTTTCGTGATATTGAAAATGCCACACTTAAAAAAAATGGCCAAAAATTCTGATTTTTTCACAAAAGAGGCACTTTGCAAGCCATGAAAATCATGTGAAATTGTCAGTTCGAGTACAAAAATATTTTTCCACAACAAAAATAATCTTACATGATGTTAAACACAGTGAAATTAATAAATTGTCGTTTATAATAAATAATTCTCTGTTCAGTTGAGGACAGTGTTTCTGATCATATTAAACTAATTATTAGCTCGTATGTATTAGAATATAGTAGCATTTAATTAATTTTAGCCTCTGTTCAATAAAAGACATTACCTTGTTTTAATTATTTACTAATATATAAGTAGACTTATGAAATAAATTCAGTAGACCTTCTGATGCTATTTCAAGTTATTTTGTGAATGATGAAATATTTTACTCATAGTACTAAGCAGCTTTCTCATCAATGTTACATATAGTCTATAAAGCTGATGGATTAAGGAAGACAGCGATACATGCATATTGAATCGATAAGAGAGTGGTACTTTATGGAGAATTCAAGGGATCATGAATTTGTTGGCATGAATTATCCGCTAATCTATTCAACACTGCTCTCCCTTTAAGCGACATCTCCTAGAGGTTATTAAACTAATCTTCCAGATATAAGATGTACAAATAATATTGAAAGTATAATAACCATTACATTAAATTTCATTACAAATTAAGCAAAAATTAGCATTGTATTTTAAATACTTGGATTTAAATAAATTTAAAAAATAAAAAAATTAAGATAAGTATAATTTGCTATATTTAATTGAATATATTTTCATAACGAAAGGATTGCATTAAAATTTTAAAATGTTAAATGAAATGCACATTATGTAACATAATAATATGATATACAAAATCAATATATATATATATATATATATATATATATAGTTGTACTAGAATTCATTGATTACAGCCTTAGTCTAAAAGTCATTTATATTTAACCTCGATTTTGTGCAAAACCGTTACCTTAGAATTTCCACTTAAGGAGCATATGTGTGTGTGATTTATATCATTTAAAATAATTTCAAACTTTCATTTTTTTTAAATTTTATAATAATTAATGAGAAATTTGAATTTAACTCACAATGTAGACCTAAGATACATTTATTTTAAATGAGAAAAAATTAATTTCATCAATTTTATAAGGCTTTTTATATAAATCTGCAATATATACAAACAAATTTATTAATGAAACAGAAAGCCTGCCTTCGTATACATTTTCGTATACATTGCAAAAAGAAGCATTTAATGATTTTTACATATTTTTTTTTATTTATTTTTTTATTTTAGGAAGAATATCTTGCATAAACAATTGGCATATGAATTTGTAAACACAATTTATTTGTACATTATTCTACATACGATTCCTTATTCACCAAAATTTTACGTCCATTCTTTATTTTATGCTAAATATTTATTTTAAAATATTAAAATTACCTAAAAATGCAGTCCATTTATGCCAAATAGAGCTTAATTCAAATGAATTCATTTTTAAATATTTGTGAAAGCAGTACAGAGATCTTTGCCTTTGAAATACTGCATCTCAAGAATCAATTATTTGATTTTAAATTTGGACAAAATAAAAATTAATGTTATGAAATATTTATCATTAGTTGATTATGCACTGTAAATTCTAATTATTATATAAAAACTTTCACTTATAAATTTGTGATCCCTTTGTCTGAATACATTAGCTGTTCAATTACAATTAAGTGACTTAAGATTTTTTCACTGTAATTACACATTTTTATAAAGTACAGTTAGAGTTTTTTGAATAATTAATAAAATATTTTAAAATATATTTCTAGAATTCTTCCATTTTGTTAACATGTAAAGAAATCACATTAATTAATTCTTATTTCTGAAGTCGCATCTCTTATTTGTAGTAAATGTTTTGATTCTCCATTGAGATGCAATAATGGAATCAATAATGAAGGAAAATTCACATAAGGCATTGAGGTCTTGCATAAAATATAAATCTTTAAATTTTTATCTTGGGAAAAATTGTAAGTTAATATTACATTCATAAAAATTGATTTCAATCAGATATAGAAAAAAATTAATTAAAGAAAAAACATCTTTAATTGATATTAGTCTGGTTAAATAATGCAAAATATAGGCATATTTATTGCCTATTTAATTTTACAATCTTTGGTAAAAAATACTATTATAAAAAAGTATTATTAAATTTAATTAACTACATCCTCAAAACTTGACTGCGCATTCTAATTGTATCAATTTTCATAAACTCGGAATTATTTTATATTACAGTAACTCTAAATAAGACTTGTAATTTTTGATCATTGAAATTTTGATAAATTGTATTGAAACTGCTTTTTAGTATTAACAATAATATATTATAATGTACTGTATATTTTATTACTAATATATGAACTCACATTGTAATCATAAAAATAATTCCATGATGTGATTACAATGCATAGCAAAATTAATAATACATAGTGGATAAATGTTTCCAAATTCTTCAAGCACATTTAAAATAAATTTCACCTTAATATTTATAAAACACAGGCACTTCAATCGAAAAGTCATTATGCATTAAATGAATTACCTAAAAACAATCTCAAAAAAAAATTTGACTTCAGATAAGTAAGATCCAAATTTTATTTTAAAATACAAAAAATGTCCTTTACACTCCAAATCATCAATCGTTTATATAAAAAGAGTAAAGTGCATTTTGATAAATGTTTAATTTGACAGACAGTTTTTCAAATCATTTTTGACAGTGTACATTATCCATTTTTAATTAGTAAAATATTTCATTTTCAGCTATTTCTGCTGATTTAAATTAAAGCAATATTATAGCATCCATTTTCTTCTTTAGTTTCTATATCAAAATAATTTAATCTAATGCAATAATCAAGAGAAAAAATGTTGAATGTTAATTATTAAGTATTAATATTAGTATGTGTGAATTTTCAATAGTATATATATACATAAATACTGCCTTACATAGGAAATGTAACACCTTAAAATATTGGATAGAATATGATGGAAATTGATACAGAGACAGAGAATGTATATATAAGTGATGTTATTTACAAAAAGATAAATTTATACATCAAAAAGATAAGTTGACGAAACATGCTGAAAATCAGTAAGTAGTATGCCCGCCTTTCGTGGTGGTAAAAATCAGACACTCTGTGTGGTAGAGAGTCAATTAACGAGCGGACAGTGTCCTGGGGGATAGAAGCCCATATGGTATGAGCCATTTTCCACAGTTCGTCCTCTGACGGAGGCTGGGGCATAACACACAGACGACGTCTAAACCCGTCCTAGATATGCTCTATCGGGGAAAGGTCAGGAAACATCACAGGCCAAGGAAGCAACTGGATATTCGTCAAGGCTTGTCTGCTGACTAGTGCCGTGTGCGATGTTGCGTTATCCTGCTGGAAAATACTATCTTGCAGCTGCTGAAGGTAAGGTAGCACAACAAGTTGAAGCACCTCATAAACGTACCGTTGTGGCGTCAATACCATCATGACGCAGTCTGATAATGTACTATGGGAGATCTACTAACTAGCAGTACAAAAGGCTAAAATTCAACCTCTCACAAAACCGTCCATTTGCCAGAACTGTATTCGATGTCGTCGTTCAGTCAACACTTCATCTAAGCGTGTCTTCTGCATATTTGAACTTCCCGAAATACTTGATTTCCTTATCGGCAAAGAGATAAGACTGTTGGCTTGTCCACCGTTTCGGTCCCTTTTACTTGGCGTAATATTCACATGACCAACTTGCATTTTACATTATTTGCATAAAATGTTCCGCTGCGTAATCTCCGATATTTGCAAATTTATACGAACAAAATTCCATGGTATTGTAATTTCTATGTCAGGCAGTGTATATATATTTTTATATAATAAATTTTCTTACTAGTATTTTTTATATTAACTGAATTAGAAATTAAAAAAGATATTTTACCATGAAAGCGTGTGTTAATTTATTCCTTAATTTGAAAAAGGTGTCTGAAGAGATGTAAGTAAGATATATACAAAACTATAGTAATCAATATTATCTCAAAATGTCCGGTTTAGCGTTAAGAAATAGTGTAATTAAATGTTTTAACCCCAGGGATATGTTGAGTTTTAATGATGAATACTGTTAACTTAAAATATTTTTATTAGGGATAAAAAATAAATGTAATATACTTTAGATTGTCTTACTTAATAGAAAATGGAAATAATAAATCCAATGATAAGTAAAATATAAAGTTAGAATCTATAAGCTCAGATTACTTTCACGAATTTTTAAATACTTCACGTGTTTCTTTACATTTTCAATACGAATTTTAATACGTACAGAAATACAATATTTTATATCAAAGTTAAATTGATGCTTCTCAAGAAAGTTATAATAATTTAAAATTGCTATGAGATGGTATATTTTAGAGATTGGTTATTAAAACTTTAGAGTAATTTGACTGCTCATCAAATGTTAAGACTCACTATTTTCTATCGAATAAATATGTTGGATGTTAAGTATTTCCAGTATAGATTTCAAAGAATTGCAGGCATTGAAATGTTTTTATTATATGTATAAGATTTCTTGTACTTATGTGCCATATTTTTGCCTTTCATTGAACGTTTTAGATAATGATTCATATTTATGATAACACTGAAAGATTATGCTGAAAAAATCCCAAACATCCATTTCAAGAGTTTTATGTATTTTAAATTTTAAAAATATTGCAACAAGTAGCTGATGTCTCTCTCTCAAAGGCTTTTAAAGCATATATTAACATTAGTTTTAAAACGCAAAGCTAAAAATTATTCTCCCAAAATATTTTCATTATGGATAATCACTTACTGTCTGAAAAAATTTCCGATAGATATAAAAATTTAAAATTTGACAAACTGTAAGTACAACCATACATTTGAAAAACTATATAAATAGCATTTCTATTTACCGGATAATAATGGTTATAATGCAAACTTAAAATACAATTTTTTATATAATTCTTTTTGAAGTGGGGGTTGTATTTTGATAAGTATTATTATCTGCATAAATCTAGGGAATTTACTATTTTCATCATACTTGATGAAGTAAAAAGCTTCTGTAAGGTCTTATATACAGAAATGTTTCACTAGTATAACTTACTAACCAGATTTCTATGTATACAAACTTATTTTATATATATTATAATTGCAAGTTATTTTAATATTCATAACACATGATTCATTACTCTCTCTCTCTGTCAATTACAAAATTTCTTTTTTATAGTATCTTTTTAGATCTCTTATAATATATCATTTAAAGCACATTTCAAAAACTTTATATTTTCACTGCTTTACCACATTTGCTTTTTTGTAATGTATTTTTATTATTAATAATACAAATACATTACAAATCTAAAAATAAAAAATATCATTTCTATCTTTAATACGTTTTTCTTTATGTAATAAAATATATGTTTTTCTTAACAATATTAAGCATATCAACACATTAAATCAATTTCTAAGTTCAGAATTAAATCTTTATATAAGTTAATCTCAATGACTTCGAATAGCTCCTATACAGGATGAAGTATTCATGACTATTTCATTTCATTCACTCAGCGTAACCTTTGCCTTCCACCCCCGATCTCATGCTCTCTCTAGCTTCATCAAATATTTAACTCATCGAAACAGGCTGGTTCTTACTCAACCAATGGCGTTGTTGCCTGGTTACACGATAAAATCTATGCATTCAGATGGACAACAGACTATCACTAACAATTTGGTAGGAGGTGAGAGTATATCATAGATATCTTGAACCATCGAGCATTTGTGGCGTAAATAGTCACTGAAATCTACTCACTAATACTTCACTCATCCTTCCAGCAACGATTAGGTTAATCTCCAAGTGATGTAGTGGATGGCTGTTATTAAACATTTATAAATGTCAGGATTTAAGTTCACGACAGCTATTCCCTCAGAGAGAGCGGCGGCTATTAGTCAGGTTTCAATCCTCTTAAGAGAGTTAACGTTCTCTGCCATTGTCCTCAAAGTGCTTCGTTTATTTAATCCTTATTTCAGTTTTCTTAAAGATGAACATTAATCATTAAAAGCTCAAACTTTATTTTATTTGATCTGATTTATTGTATATATATTGATATCCAAATATGAATTATTATATCTAGATCTTAAATAGAATTTATTAAAGAGTAGTTTGTATATGCTATACAATCTGTGAAAAAAGTACTACATAAAAAAATTGTCTTTCAAAATATTATGTGTATTTAATTAAGACAAAGTTAAGTTTTTAAAAATAATTTCAAAAATATTTATCTATTATACTTTAAATTCATTTAACTACTAAATTACGTGTCCTATGGGAATATTCACACTTGTAAATATAGATCATTCTAAAAATAATACACTTATGTTTTAAAACATTTAATGAAAATTTTGTTAATGTTCATTTTATATATTTCAGAATTTAAAACTTTGATATATGCATACCTTAACACTGCAAGAAACAATTATTAATATATATAATAATAAATTTAAATACATACATATATTTTAATGCAAAATTTTAATTAACTTATCCAGATTATAAATTAAATAAGTTGCTATTTGATAAATATAAAAGTAAAACTTCAGAATTAATTTTAAGAATATTTGTAATTCCTGATTATTATAATTAGAAATGCAGTTTCAGATACCATATGAACTTGCATGTACGATCATTTTATTATTATATATTTTCAATTAATTCAAAGGATTTGATTAAGTTGTCTTTACTCATTTCATGAATTAAAACATTTTGAAATATAATTTTCTTTCATCAATTATATATATGTGTATGCTGATTTGTAACTTCATGCCAGAGCAATGGGTGATGCTCTCAAGTTACAGGAAGAAAATGCGATTTCCCCCTTCTGCTCACATCATGGATGCTTTATCTTCAGCAGGAAACAAACAAGCACATGATGTGGCCAACTTGATCATGGGACCTTAACCCAATGGAGCAGGATTGAAACGCTCTAGGGTGATGTGTAGATGCTCCTGATCCCCTTTCTAGCACCTTAGCTACCTTTGAACAGTTTCGAAATAGTAATGACTCTCACATTCTGCACAATTAATATACCACATAATTCAGAGCACGTCACATCGCGGCATGTGCTGGGGGATCACACCCCACATTACAAGTAATTTTCCTATGACAAACTTACGCCTCCTGTTTGTACATTGCATAAATATGTTGTACATTGCAAAAAAAAAAAAATTAGTACCATAATTGTCGAATGTTGTGCACCTTCCTATATATATATAT
>JAPDSC010151842.1:0-11381 GCA_026290005.1 Latrodectus geometricus
TCAAAATCAAGCAAAATAGTTAGCTCTGTTGTAAAGTTTTCTATCAAAGACACAGTGCCTTATACTTCGATATATATAATCAACCAATTCCTGGACTCATAAAACCTAAATAGAACTACGAGACCTAAATGCAACAAACCTAAATGGAAATCTCAATTAATTACATTAGATGTTACGAGATTTCCAGATTGAAAATCTCGTCTGGCTTTATACAAGCGAAGCGAAACAAAAACTTCCATAAAGCGAACCCCTCCTCCGATAACGACCCTACAACTTCCCGAGTCGATAAAATTCGCTCGATGACATTTTCACAGGAAGGCTACGATCAACCCCTCCTCCATCCCGACTCAATCGAGGGAATTACGACAGAGTTAATCAACTGCCGCCCTTTCTCAAACTAACCGTTTAGATCGTGTTGCTGGAGCGCTGAATGTCGGCAAGATGCCCCAATCAAGCAGTCCTCGGGGGATGAAAGGGGTTTTCGGCCCGTCATTTGCATCCCCCAGCCCTGATAGGGATGGGCCATTATCGTCTGCAGTTCCTTTTGTTCTCTTTCTCGTGATACCTCCCCCCTCTTCCAACTTTTTTTCCTACTTTTCTTCAGCCCTCCTTTGAGTGAGCAACCTTCACTGCCTTCTATTACCTAGAAAGAACAGATGGCGTATCCATTAGACCAGGGCGCAAGGGGCGAAACTCAAATTGAAGGAAATGCACTAGCGCAAATCTGGAACTGTGACCGTTGGTTTATTTGTCGCTCAACGGTCATCTTATGCTCATGAGGGCTAATTGGACAGGGACAGTTTATTTATTGCCCGACAGTCAAATCTCCCACACAGACTAATTCAATCAGGACCTTTTTAAAGTGAACTATGAATCACTACATGCACCCACTCAAAAAATGAGAATCGAATACGCAAACTGTTGACCATTGAAGCCAGAATGATATCATTCAGCTACAAGCTCAGCGGAAATGAAATGGAAATTAAAACTCTAAATCATGTGATAGGAAGAGTGAGAAAGAACAAATCTCTAATATTATTATGTCCCTCGCTGATATATTACAATTATTTCGAAGTTATAAGCATAAAATTAGTAATTAAATGAATTAAAATTAAAGTAATAATTATCATGCATTAAATAATTACTAGGAATGCTATTTCCCAAGGGTTTAAAAATAGTAATGTAACAGTCTTTTTTCAATAATTTCCCAAACATAATATGCGGTACTACTTGCGATTACAAGCTCTGCTTTTTAAATTGAATATAAATTAAGGTAAGAAAGAGTTCTTATAACAAAATAATATATCCACCAAAAGTCAAAGCAAATCATAAAATTATTTTTTATAAATCATTAGTAATTATCATGCAAGACTTAATCAACATTCCTTTGAATATTGTATATTCAATTCTTAAATCTAATCAAACTAATAAATAAACTAAAGTGTGAAATTAGGACCACCTGTATCAAGATTAAATTAATTAAAGAAAAAAAAATTTAAGAAATAAAATTAAATTTAAAAAATAAAAATTTATACAAAACAAAGGAAAAATTTTTCATTGATATTCTCAATTAATTATAAAACGTAAAACGATTAATGTGTGAGTAAACACTATTCCCTTTTTTGTTCAACACATAATAGAAATTGTTTTCATGTTTTTAAATAATTATATGTACTGCTACTAACATTGTGAATGATTTTTTTACGTAATAAATTTGAATAAATTAAAACTGCTTAAGCGTCTGTATTTTGACACATGCACCTTTCATAAAAATTTAATTCATGAATTATGTCAAGGTTCTTGGGAATATTTTGCTTGAATCTGTAAAGAAAACTGCAAAATCCAGAAATTTTTAAGTACTTAACTTTGATATACGTCCTTGCATAAAGCAGAAAAACACCATCTTCCTTCAATTTTTTATTGTGGAAGAATTCAACAGAGAAGTGGTTTAAAAGTCGATTTACGTTCTTCGAAATGCCAAGTTCGAGTTTAATCTTAGATTTGATTGAACTACGAAAAATCGATGTTATGAAAATATTTAATGCAGGCACATCTGTTTAAGGTGAGAGCTTGACATCAAATAAGGGGCTTCCTAGAAGCTGAATAAAATTATAAAAGTTCTCAGCAATCACCTCCGATTATTGCCTTCCGAAAGAAGTGTTCCTAGATAGTGAAACATATTTACGTATCGAAAAGGAGGAAACACAGAAATTTCCCAAACACAGATATACTTACAGAAAGCAAAAACACGTCACTCATTTCCCATAGTTCAACAGTTGCTAACAGCAAACTTGGGATCTTTAGCACTCAAAAGCACGATTTAACAATTGTGCAACGGTGGGTCCAAACAGTGCTTCAGAGCTTTCCGGTTTCCCTCCTTTAACCTAAAGCGAATGCCACCCACAATCTATGAAAAGTCATCCAGAAAGGATACATGTGGCTCACATTAAAGAATAACATTTTACTACAATTATTAGCAGTTAGGTTATCTATTATGTAGACGTGGAATATACTAAATATAATGTGTTCTATGCGCAATAGAACCCATTACATTAAAAATGCCTTTAAAACATCTTCAAAAAATGTCGTATCATTCTTCGCTTGCGTTTTCATAGTTCCTTTCCTAATTTTTAACAACGTCAATATTTCTCTCGTATCGGCGCTATTAAGAGCATGGACAGTAATGTTCCGGACATTTATAGAATAGACTATCCGTACTGACTGTCAAAACGAAGTTTTCCCGAATTCAGCAGGCCACGATGCGATGTTGAATTGCATTAATAACAGTCATGAATCCTTAAAAATAATTTTAATAGCTATTAAAAGTATGTAATACAAGCTACCCATGCCAAAGTCTTCACAAAGAATATTATTCGATCATAAAATTTTTAATCAAGTAAACACTTGAAACGATTCTGATCGAGTTTTCAGACTCCAAATTTTTCAAAACAAATATTCCAATCTCTTATCAGCATAAATTTTTAAAATGCTGAAAATTCAATCACAAATATTATGAAAAAGAATCAATAATAATGCTTAACAACCATTTTTGTTCTCCTGTTTTCATTTCAAGACGATCCCCCGCAGAGGAAATTAGAGATCAAGCTGCTAACAGCCAAAAGCTAGTACAAGAAATGAGACAAAATACAATCCTTTCAACTCGGTAACGCTTAAAGCTAATGAAACGAATGGAGAGAAGGGAAAAGAAATGCTTGGGCCTCAAAAAAAGAGCTCATGCAGAGATTATAAGCAGTACAAAAACTGGAAGAGATATATAGACCTCATTAGAATATTTATTTTTATTTCACAAATATTGGTAAAGGAAATTGCTCTATTTAAAATGCAAAAACTTTTTCTGTATAAAAGCAATTCAATTGTTGCGCACAAAGCATTATATAAAAATGCAAATCGGCAGCAATGGATAAGTGGGAAATGAAGTCAAGCTCGTGTTTGGACAGTTTTGGGTTCAATTCCTCTACTACGATCATGTTCAACACCATATATGTTTAATATTCAATAAATTCCAATGTTCTTCAGCTGGTGAAAGGTAACTTGTGGAGCGAAGGTAGCAATTCTGATGTCAACTTTATCTCACTCGAACCTGGTTCAAAATGAAGGCTTAGTTGGCTGTATTTAGTTGCTGAAACTGATTAATTTGTCCCTCAATAAATTTTTGAACAAAAGACTTTATTATTCTGGCCCTTTAAATTTAAAGTAAGATTTCGAACCACACTCCAAATATTCGCGTTTGTGATTAAAATCAAACGTAAGAACAATGGAAATGAAATTTCCATTAGTCGACCATTAGCTTTTATTTTATTAAACATTTAGCTTTGAGTCGAGAGTGTGTTTGGTAGGCGGAACAATACAAATATTCGAAATATAGTATAGAATATATAATTCACTTTTTAGTCATTATATCCAATCAAGTCTTCAGGCAAAATGGTATAAAAATCATCTGCAAAGACCAACAGATATCATTTATCACCACAAACGACTCCCGAGGGATCTAACACCATATGATAAATTTTATAAGTTAGGAATTCAACTTTTGTGTTACGAAATCGAGAGATTTCTTTCACTTTGTGATGAAATTTTTTAAAATTCATTTACTCCAATAATTTCAATATGATTAATTTGTGATAAGAATACAGCAGCATCGTACACTGTTTCAATATAAACAGGACTTCAGTTTACATCTTAATTCTCTAATTTAATTTGTCTGTTCAAAAAACATCTTAAAGCATATCACATTCCAAAAACTCAAAAAAAAAAAAAAAACTTTCACTATAGATTTAGGCATCTTTTGACATTAACATTATCACTTTTTAATTGTTTTGTTTTTCACTGAAACATTATCTTTGTATAATTTTTAAGTGCTTATTTCAGAATTATTTATATAATAAATAGGTACAATCATACTTACTTTATCATTTGTATAAAAAATGCAAAAAATACATTTTTCAATATAACATTAGACAGTTTAAAAATTTTTAACTAAATTTATTAACATCTTTTCTTTTTGTTTAATATCTTGTTGTTTTTATTTAAAATACATTTCCAATGTTATTGCTGTGGATAAAAATAACTCAACATGTTATCTTGAAAAATAACTTATATATTTTAATAAATTACTAGAGATTTAGATGGATTTATAAATAAAGATTTTTAGCCATGCAAAATTTAAATAATGATTTTAAATTTCAAAAACGAATCGTGATAATCAGAATGTTATAAATGTATTTTCATAAAAAAAAAATTCGAGTGTATGACAGGGAATACAATGTTACAAATTTAACAACGTTTGAGGCTACGAAAGTTTTCAATTTATACCAAACTAGTAGGCCGTGGTTTCTTAAAAGTGTAAACTAACTTTCGAGGAAAATTCGAGATTTTATAAAAAATAACGATAATGGCTATTTTTTAAATTTTATATTATTTAGTTATTTTTATTGAAAACGATGTTTTGCACGACAAAATAAGGTTTTATGTATAGATCAGCTAAAACAAATCGGATGAATTGTAGAACACATGAAAATTTCCTTCCGGTAAAATTATTATATTTTGAAGTCCAAACATTTTTCATTTGCTCTTCTGATTGGCGGTGTGGTGTATTGGGAAAATAAACACGTTAGCGGAAGAGAGAGAAAATAACATTTTTATTAATAAAAAAATAAAAATAAAAAAATGTAAAAAAAACCCTAATACTATTACTATATTTTATATATATATAAAAAAAAAAAATACGTGAAATGTAATACAAAAAGGAGGAATCTCTGATGCCGAAATAAATCTCTTCCCCCATCGATTAAACATTAGCTTACAATTTAAAAAAAGAAAGACAGAATGTTGCCGTTAAAGAATATTGTGCATAGCGCATGAGGACATAGTTGCGGTTTTAATTAATTACATACACCGTAATCGAAATTTCTAAATGCCACTCAGCCTAAATTCACCAGAGGGCAATATTTTGGCACAAGCTTCATTCTCCATTCAGCAGTTCTCAGTTTGGTCCAGAACTAAAACGGGGTGACCCATATAATAAAAGAAATCAAAACTAAAGGATTTAATTAATGCATCATCTACATACAATTCATTAAATATCATTTTAAATAGTTAATTATCTTTACAGATGAATTTCTAAATTTACTAGAAAAAATTGTCAATTTCTGGTTTAAGACCTTCCAATATATTCATCATATCAAATTTTTCCCGATGGACAATAAAAATGCCTTGAAAACAATTAGATGTTTTTATACTATTAATTTTTTCTCGCTTAAAAATATAGTTCATGAGACTAATTAAAAATTTTACCATTAAGATGAAACTAAGTCAATCCCATTCACTATCTTTAGAATACCTTGTATTATCAAAAATTAATGTAAATTGAAGTTGAAATGGTAAAAACACTGCTTCTACAATTACGATAGCGCCGTTAACAGCTGTCATTCTAAAGAAATCAAGAAGATTGATTTTTAATTTACTGGTTGCTCTATAGTCACTTTTTAAACATAAAGGCTGAATAGGTCATATTCTCTCAAGTAAATTTCGAACCACAACAGACAGTTATTTTTAAGTGGGAATCACCCACGAACTGCTAGATTAAAGAGCTAGCCATTCAGATATCGATTTAGTTTTAACCAATAAACATTTTTGTTATCATTTAATCCTTCTGAAATAACTGTCACCAAACAATTAAATTTCCATAATTCTTAAAAATTAGAGTTTTCTGTAGGTAAGAAAGCTTTACTTTCAATAAATGAAAAGAAATATAATCATTGCACAGTTTAACAGGGTAATGATAGACAACTAGAGCACATTATGCATCTCATTCATTCTCCGCAAACATATTTGCCACAGAGTTGTGCTTGAGAATCCGAAATTCATTTCAAACGCTACAAGTCATATTGTGGCTAGACAACCAGTCCAGCCTCACAGCCCATCTTAAGTGTACGTGAAAAGATAATTTGACTAACGATTCGGCTCAGCAACTGGAGATGATGTACACCTACTTACTTACTGATCTAATCGTGGTCTTTAAAGAAGGCGGGAAATCATTGTAGAGTATATATCAGAATCACCCACACAATATTCCATTTGATCTTCCTTCTGCACAATGAAAGAACACCATGTGTTAAATGTTCAATGTTCGTTAGCAATTAAATTTCTATACACGTCATATTTTAAGGGGAAATATTCTTCCACTGGTGTGAAAAACACTGTCATCTTGGACATTGATTTCGTTTTTTGAATGTGATTTAAAATTGAGGATTTTAATGTAGTCAATTAGCATATTCGTATTAGTTTGTTACTGACAGTCTTCTTTTGCACATAGGGTTTCATTTGACAAAGACTAATTAAAAATATTTCAAACTATTATAAATTATCAGACTCGGGGTAGTAACTGAATCCACAATCGGGATACTAACCATTCAGTAAAAGCTTATGTGTTGAAATCTAGGTTTCTGAACATGATTATGTAAATAATTGACAAGACTTGTGTCACATTATCGAATTGCAACGAAAAAGTCTTTACTAGAAGACATACAAAATAGACATTACAATAAAACCTTAAAACATATTTGCACTAATAAACTGTTTTCCTATAATCAACAAAGATAATACTTGAAGGCATATAACTAATTAATTATAACTAAACTTATATTTTTTCCCAGAAAACAATTTCTATAAATAGTTTAAAAAATCTAAATATAGGTTGAGCTTTAAATAAATGTCGCTATGAAGAAACATACATGCGTTTTATATACATTGTACAAAAACCCGTTGAATTAGATGCGTTAGAATAATTACGCAGATTTAGATTTTATGTTATCTAATTTTAAATTTTGTTTCCGCCTTATCGGCACACGTACATGATGATCAGTTTTTGAAACTCACATAACCATAACGTCGGGTTATCTTGGTAAGGGAGAACAATCTCGTGAATAAATGGACTTCTCTATCACCCGGATTCCAAACTAACCAGAGAGAATAAACGTATGGTTATTAGCATAATAGTAACAAAATCCTCGTAACATATTCGCGATAAAAAAATATATATATGTATTTAAAGGGTAATGCTGTCGTAAATGTAAATTGCTGTTCTTATCTACGTAGCAGGATCAAGGAAATTTAAGAGCAGAGCAGCTGGGATAAATTAACAGAAAAAAAGAGAATGGGAAATGATACTTTTAATTCTTCCTCAAAAAGGGAGAAAAAAACTTTTTAAAAAGTTCTTTCTTAACAATATTAAGTTAAAATAAATTTTTATTAAAATTAAAATAATACAGAAAAAATAATTCATTAGCAAAAAATATAAATGTTACTCATTTTACTTATATTTATATTGAAATGATAAAAATATAAAGGAAAACTTTTCATTCAATAAAAAGCCACAGTAACCAGGTAAGGAGGGAAAGCACTATTTTGGTAACTGGAAGGTACTACATTCAATACCAGATACAACGAAAACTGTAGTACAGAAAAGATCTAAATATGTAAAAAAATTCTGTGGGATCCAATTTTTCTCTGTTAGAGTGGCGAGGAGTAAAGGATGCCAACTCATGTATTTTTCAGGCTTAGGGATTTCATCACTAGGCAGTAATTCAAAATATGATGTAAATAACTGACGGTTGCGTTTAGCCCCTTCTGCCGTTAGAAACCGGCAGCAAATGAAGTATCGTCATCACCAATAACCATCATGTAAGTCGTAGTAGCCTGATCAAAAAGAGCGTTGCAGGTTCGATGCCTTACCCAGTCAAAGAATCATCGAGCTAAAAGAGCTAGTAAACTTCGCAAGGTCTAAAGTTCCGCTGCTTGTCTAGAGGTGAATTTTGGAGAAATTATCTAACAAACGTCACAAAATTAGTAATTGGTTATTCGTAACTAGGCAAAATCCCTAAGCAGAAATAGGCAATTATGACAAAATAATAAAGAATTTCCAGCATAGTTTTTAAAATACAGCAACCACGTTCTACATAAAAAAATTATCATCAAGTTTACTACAACTGATTCAGATGATGCAAAATATTTCCATATCAAATGTTTCTACAACTGATCAGGTATAATAATGGGATGAGAATTACACTTAAAATTTAAAGTAATTAACCAAATTGATGATTTTTTTATATAAAATACTCAAAATATGTACGAACATTTTGTGCATAAATTTAATATTAAAAATTAAATATATTATAAAAATGTGCTAAAGTGCATATTTTTGCCTTCAAGAAAAGTGCGAACAATTCATAATTAATAAATTGTCCGCACCTTTTTTTTTTTTTTTTTGAAACCAGAAATGAATTATTTTTTAAAATGATAAAGATTTGAATCGGTTGTATTATTCGGATATTATAATTAATCATGAAAACTATAAGAGTGAGAGAAAATACCTTACATTTTTATGACTATTACAATCAAAGCCTGAAATCTTTCGTGGATCGTGTATTACATTAGAAAATGTGTATCTAACTTCCGGGAAAAAAATTACGATTTGAAAAATAATAGTATCGATTATTTTTTAGCGATATTTACTGTTTACTTAGCTTTGTTCAACACGTTGTTTTGCTTTACCAAAATAAAATCTCCTGCGTGTACCAGATAAAAACAAATGAGGCGTGGAATGATTGAATACTCAATATTTAATTACTTTATAATTAAAGGGAGGTCACGATTCATTCTGTCTATGTTGCACGCATTTCAGATGAGGCGAATAAGGAAAAACGAAAACAATTTTGATGTAGTAGGGAAAAAAGTGTTAGTTAAAGTTTTGGAAAATAATCAATATTGTTACTTTAAAAAAAATTACGTGGTAATATAGAAATAAGAGGTAGTCCAATACCGTACAAATATCTTTCTATAACTTCATCGATTTTGCATTAATAATAACATTAAAATGCGGAACATACATCCGTTCTTGAAGAGTACAAAGCTCCGGAGCGTTGTGCATCCCGGCATAAGCAATTTTACAAAGCGTTCAAATCAGCATTTGACTTGAATTAACTGGGAAAGTTGTAATCAAAACTTTCAAACAAAACACTACCAATGTTTTAAGTGAGCCAGAGAGCAACATCCGGATACATGCTTCATTTCATACCAGGCAGGCGTTCTCAGTTGAAATCGACAACCATTCAGCTGAAAAGTGTCTACCAGAAAACAATTGTGTGCTTACGCTTTCGGCATGCAAGTCTGTCGGGATAACTGTTTGGAAGTCTGTAAAGATTCTTATTTCGTGGCACATAAATAGGACCAACAATAAAAATCCTTCCTATAAACTAATAAGGTAATGAATGGCAAAAACATTTCAGAGATTAGGCTATGACATGTGTTGTGTCAAATAAAATATAATAGAATTATTTTAAAATTTTCAAAGTTCCCTTTTGTTTATTTTATGAGTTATAAGCATTGGTCAGAAATACATGTTAAGCCTGTTTATGTATCACAATGAATCTATATTTTTAATTTACGATCATATGACGTGGTCGACTCCCGAAATGACACTTCCATTTCCAAAGCGTCATTCAACTGAGCAAGATATTCAGTTACCAATAATTAACACCCACCTTTTTATAAACGCAAATGAACATTAGTTATATCAGGAAAACTAATTTATATATCCAAACCGATATCTATTACTTACAATTTTGATGTATTTAAGAAAATTTAGAAGACAATTCAGACTAAAGTATAAAAAAATTTTCCACAATAAAATATATAAAGTTAAAATTTAATAAACGCATCTCTTATACATATTAAAGAATCCTTACTGAAATTTAACAAATTTTTCTGAAATTTCGCACAAAAGTTTATATTTTTCAAACATTTTATCCCTGAAGTGAAGATATTTCTAAAAGCAAATTTTCTTGAAAATCTTCACAACTTTTATGGATACAATGTAAGGTTGAAAATAAAATAAATAAAAAGATGCGTTGGTGCCATTTAAAGGGCATACACAACTTCCTTTCCGTAAATTTTGATTGGTGGATGAGGAAAAGGAAAAAAATTATACACAAATCTTTCCCTCGAACATGCAGCTAAAAATCTTTTGAAATGGCGTTTCCATCACTGAAGAGTGCAGCTGATTCTTCGTATACGCAAATATTAAGATCGTCATTACATATGCAATAACCAAAAAAACTGGCTTAGTTTTCGCTTTCAAAGTTTTTTTTAAGAGGAATAAAAGTGCTTATGTTATTTTTAAAAAAAAAAATACTCTGTTCAATCTATTTTTTCTCTCGTAGTTGGCAACGATGAAAAGAAAATTTTGAAATGTTTCTCGCGTATTCTTCCTCGATAGCTCCCCAGAGTATAAGATTCATAACCGCGAAGTGAGTAGAATCCGGGAACAGCGATGAAGTGTAGGGAAAAAGGGGAGAATATTTTCCCTCCGTCGCCAAGTTGATAGGTATTTCCGGGAGAAAAACACCATTTCAGCAGAGGCAAAGAGATCGCCAATATATCAAGAGCACGCTGAGTGCTAAGAAACGCACATTTTTTTTGTTTGTTTATTTTAAAGAATTCTCTGATATTTGATATGCAGTTTGTAAAGTGTATATCACATACACTTCATGCAAAATAGAAGAGAGAAGAGGTGGTTTCAGATGAGGGGGTTGCATATCATAAATATGAGAATTCCAATACATTTTTCGTTCAGTACTGAGTACTAGTATTTTTAAAGATTATATATATATATATATATATATATATATACTGTTTTTATGTATTTTAAATAAATCAAATTATGATTTTGTTAAAAAAAAATAAAAATTCAATTTATATACTTATAAAAACAATTCGAATTCAGCATAAATATTTTTTTTTTTTTTATATAGTACGGCATATTGGGAAGAATTTTTTTCCCAGAAAATCGAAATATGTTCCTT
>JAPDSC010151842.1:11481-34478 GCA_026290005.1 Latrodectus geometricus
TAATGGCGGGCACACTTGAGTAATTAACCCATTTGCCGCAACAAGGCCGGAAAATGCTACTCATTTTATCGTTACCCGGTGGGCACCTGTGAACCAAGTCATGGAGGTACGAGTAGCATCGCGCACGCCACACTACCACAAACCCGTTTATAGGGCGGGCAACATTCATCCATCATCTGAGGAAAGGACAAGAAACACAGAGAGAGAAAGAGAAAGTACATCCATGCCCGAGCCTTGATTCGAACCCAGGTCCTCCCTATCCGTAGTCAGGTACTCTAACCAGCAGATAGGGTGGGCGGCATATATGTATATATATGTATGTTTGTTTGTTTTATATTACTTTTGAGGTATTTTTCTGGTCACTTAGCATACATGTATGCACAGGAACCCCAAATAATTAATTAATGTCATATATGTTAATCTTAAGTATAGAAATATACAAAAAATATTTAAATATTTTTAATAATTTTTTAAATATCTCACAAATGACACTCTTCAAAAAAGAACACAATTTTATGCACTTTTCATAATTTATATCTAAGGAAATAATTATTCTATAGTAAATTATAGCTTCTCCTAGATAAAACTTGATTTATTTCAAGGCATTTCATTGTTTTTAAATAAAATCGACATTAAATTCATTGTGAAATTCTCTAAATTGTTAATGTATACATACAGCACACATCTGCGAAGAACTCGATAACCAACTAAGACAGTGAACTTTTGCGAAATATTGCCCACAGGGAAATGGGACACATTTAAAAAATGGCGCAGCTATGGAATTATTGTACAGTGATGCTTTTTCGCAGTCTAAAAATGACACGAATAGATAATTGGTATTGTATTCAGTACGATTATAAATAATTAAACGTAACGTGCTATTTATCACCTTTTATTTTATATTTAAGTAAACATGTTCCGTTAAAGGTAGCAATAACTCATTCGTCTTGTGCTAATCACTTACAGATAAAGCCTTATCATTTGTGAACGTTTCTTAGAGACAAAGTCGGCACAGAGAAGATAATGACCCTTTTTTCTCCTAAGTGAATGTAATAAATTATAAAATGTATAATGCAAGTATTCGTGCGAAAATATTTTTAATTTTAAGTACTAAAATTAATTTGAGATTTTATTTATAATAAATATATACTCAAAATATTAATTAAGAACTGAGAAAAAATATTAAACAACCTGGATAATAAAGAACAGATGCAGAGCTATATTATTTTAACACCTATTGGGAATAGCTTAATAGCCGAAGCCATTGAACGGAATTTTATTGTTACTATCCGAAAGGACTTTTAATAGACAGTCGAAGATATTCAGATGTTGCAAGGGAAGAAAACTCCCAAGCATCCACCCCGACAGACATGTCTAGAGAAGAAAAAAGCGGAGCACCCATCTTCCGCTTTTCAACAGCGGCTGAGATTAAACCCGGAATCTTACGGTCTGAAGAGCGCAGCCCAACCACTAAGCCATAGAGAGACCTTATTGCGTTTCATTATATATTGAACAAAATCATATTATAATATTGATCCAAATTATTTGAAGTTATGAAAGACAATGGAGAAAGAAAACGCTCTCGTATCAGAAAGATAATGAGTTCAATATCTGCAACAACCAGAAGCTGACAGATAAAGCATGTTTCTGTTAAGTATTCATAGGAGCTAAAGTTTTTACCCTGGTGCGGTGCTATTGGTTTGTTATGTTTACTTGTAACATTGTAGTTACTCCTTGCACACTGGCTTGTCCAACAGTTTGAGTCCAAAGCTCTTCAAATATTCAAACCTGAGGTTTTAATCAAAGCATTAACCTGGAGAGTGTAAAAGTTCGGATAGAAAAGCGCTTGTAGCTGAATTGGTCTCAATGTCTCACAAGTGTACTGAATTAGAAAATGGTTGACCTAGTTAAGCAGCAAATTTAGAAGAATCTGACAACGCGAATCAACAATCATTATCAAAATTATTTAATAAAATCACGATTCCATACTTAAATCTTGAAGTGTTTTTTATGATAAATTAACAATTTTCGTTCTGTTTTATGCATCCATGTACTAAAAGAATTCCCAATTTTTATTTTCATTTCATGTTCAAAATTATAAAGGTCTCATAAATCAAACAAATGACGATCATACATTAGAATGACAGAAATAAAACTAAGGAAAATGCCAAAGCGTACTTCATACTAGTCTTATCATTAAAAGCACAACTTACAAAAGATTTGAGTAGTTGTCGAATTGAACTCTCACCACTAGAGATATCATCAGAGAACGTGACACTTGCTTAGCAAGAAAATTAGCAATTTGGTAAAATATTATGAATTATTTCTTTCTTAACAGTATTCACTGCCTTATTCGAAACTTAGTTTTGCCTAAGAAATAAGATCGAATAAATCAACTAAAAATAAATCAAATGAGGTGTGAAATGTTTGAAAATTTCGTTTTGCTATGGAGTCATGAAATATTAAAAGTGGGAATGTGCCCTAATGCATTTCTGAACGGAAAGATAGTAGAACCTTGCTTAACGAGCCTCTCATAACATGTAATTCGCATAACGAGCAAAACAAATTGTAAAAGAATGACTCGTTTAGCGAGCGAAGTTTCGTATAACGAGAGACGAAGAGAGGGAAAATCCCGAATTGTGCTTATGTTACACGAGTCTGTGTTAACACTCGCTTTAGCAGAATCATAGTGATAATTCATTTTATTGTGATAACACATTTTCTCAAATTTGTGTTATATTGAGTTATATGAATAAAAATTAATTTAATTAGAGGTAAGAAAGATAATCAAAAGATAGATTTGCAATTTTTCGTGTGAAAAATTTGATAAACCTTTGAAAAATGTCCATGAAGAAAAAATCGCAAAAAAACAGCTAGAAGAGAGTAAAAATAATCATAGAAATGAAACATCAAATCTCTGAAAAGCGAGGACGAGGTGTAAGCGTGGTTGAGTTAGCACACACATACAATAAATCCACATTAAAGATTATCACTATCGCCAAAAGCAATGGCAAGACTAAAGAGATAAATGATTCGCAGGGAGAAACAAAAATATATGCGCAAAAGTTACATATTCTCGATGATCTTGAAAGGTTTCTTCACATATAGAAAAATGAAAAACAATTACAAGGAAAACATCAGTAGTGAAAAGGGTGAAAATGATTTTTCTCAAACTCGTTAAGAAGACACCAGAATTATCAGCAACCGAGAAGTTTTTAAAGGATTCCTTGGGTGGTCGAAGAAGCTCAAGAGAAGAATAGCGTTGTAAGGCACGATGATGCAGCAAGTTCAAACAAAAGCATCAAAAAGCTTCATCGGTGATTTCAAGAAGCTCGTAGATTCTAAAGGTTACTTGTCGCAGCAGGTTTTTCTTTGTGATGAAACAGGTCTCTTCTGGGAAAAGAACGCATATAGCAGCAAAAAATGAAACATTTCCCGGTCACAAGCCAATGAAAGACCGTATCGCATTGATATTTTGTACCAATGCAAGCAGCAATTTGAAAGTTAAGCCGCTGCTTGTTTACTATTCAGAAGCTCCACGAGACTCTAATAAATGCAAAATCCAGAAGACCAAGCTAAATGTGATGTAGAGATCCAACAGGAAGGCTGGAGTCATATGTGATTTTTTGCTGAGTGGATCAAGTGTTTGGTTTTTCTGTGAGGAAAAAATATTTGCTTTGGATGGATCTGCCACTCCATGTCTGGCTTTCTATGGAGAATGGGTAATATTATAATATTACCCATTCTCCAGGATGGTACAAGCTGAGGTACCTCGTCACCTGACAGTGATTCAAAATTAGAGGTGTTCAGTGATAAGCGAGCATTCTAAGCTCGTTAACCTAAAGGTACAGTCTGGGACGCCTCTTTACCGTTATGTATGTATGTGTTTAAAATCGCATGATAATTTCTCTCATATTACTCCTCCAGGAAGAACAATTTCGGAAAAAAACATGGTGCCATGTAAGTTTGTACTGAATGAATGAATAAAATAATGTAGCCAATCGAGAAAAAGAAATTGAGAAATAAAATAAAGGAGTGATGAAACTAATTTATGTTATTTCACTAACCAATCAATTACATTTGTTTCATGTTATGCGGTCATAATAGTATACTTTACAAACAAATCGAAAAGTATTCTTCTCAGTAATTTTAACTTTTTATTTAATTCCCAAACAAATACTATCAAAAAAGTAACAAAAGTGAGTTTTCCAAAACCAATAAACAACTCATACAATCAAAACAGCAGACGATAATCCAAACAACCCTCTGTGGAGCTGATAGTTAACACAGCCACATGGCAAACGATAATTTCCCAGAGTTACACACACGGCCATCTGGTAGGGAAGACAAATTGACAACATGTCAAGAATCGTTCGATAGGAAGCCTCCGCAAAATAAATCGTTCCCTCAAGCTGAGGGGAAACTCGCTATTCGGATCCGCTGTTTTCAAGAAGACAGTAAATTGACTATCGCTATTTTTCGCTCCCAGCTGCCAATATATCCAGTGATAATTACTTTCCGGCTCACGCGGTGAAGAGCTGTTGCTTTGTAAACTCAGACTTGACATTTAATATTCATAGAGGAGGGGGGGGGGGAGTTTTTAATTACCGAAGACGATTAGTTTTCGTCCCCATGATGGAAGTGTTGACTTACTGAAGATGGAAGATTTTTTCGTGAAACATTTCATAAACCGAAGATCCATATTTTGAAAAGTGGAAATTGGCCCCTACAGCGTTTCCGCTAAGAAAAGACAAACAGAAGAAAAGGGAGAAGTTATTTAATATATAATCAATTTTTCCACTCATTAAATATCTTATATACGAATTTTATCAAAGCTGATGGACACCTAGATTCGAGAATTTGTTGCCTTAGAGCAATTAAAATCTTTATTTACATCTGATATTAATTACATTTGGTGATTAAGTATATAAAAAGTTACAAATAACCTTGATGTTTTTAAAATTGATGGAAAGTTTAATTTTAAATTAAAATCCTTTAATGTAACTTATTCAAGATATTCATGTTTTTTTAAAATTTGATCAATTACATTAAGTCAATAATTTGTATGACAGTTTGCAATATAGCGGATCATTTCAGACTTTTTTCTACCTATTATTGCTGTAAGTACTGTTAGCCATTTTGAACTAGATCAAATGATAAAGCCAATGATGAATCCAACATATCTCCTTCTCTTCTAACTTATACATCATACCAAAACTGAAACATTTAGGGAAACGAACAATGTATGCAGTTAGTTCAAGTCCTATTTCTCTTACTCTTCCACTTCTTAACAGAATCGTCAACAGTTAACAAGGCTGTGATAATTCTAGAGTAATTATCCTAAAAGACTTAACGTGACAACAATAAGCGCAAATAAAAACCGTTAAATGCTTTTATTAAGACATGTTATCACTATTTCATACGAAATTAGAGACATTTTTATAGCGCTTATCATATTTGACTTTTGAAAGCCGGATATGAGCAACAGATTAGCATAAAATCTGACATGGAACTGAGATTTTGCAAATGTGTTAGCCCCCAGCGATTTTCGTACTTTGTTGCTCAGTCTTAATAGTAAGTTTGAGTGTATTGTACATCAGTGTTTGCTTAATTTCGTTTCGGGTGAATTTAAAATGAAAGATATATCAAAGTTCTACAGAGAGCAAATAGAAGAAGCTCATTAAATCAGGCTGTGTTGGAGTTATGAATAGGTATCGCGGGTCATAGATCATGAAAATCACGTCAAAAAACTCACAGAGAGAGACCGGCGTCATTAAGGGATAGTGTGACAACAGAAGGAATAACAAGGCGGTAGAAGTAATTGCTGAGCTGAAGGAAAATATGCAAACAACATATCAACCCATGAAATTTGAAAGAAAATGTACAAATAAAATGGTGAAAATGCGCTTTAGGTCCCCTACTCTGCCAACTTGGCGAAAGTGTGCTGTGGGTCCCGTACTTGGCGGGTTTTCAAAAACGCTGTTGTCATGGCGATAATGGAATACGATTTTCAACGGTTCTAAACTAATTAGCAACCAATGAAAATGACCGATTTTTCAAACTGAAACTAATTAACGACCAATGAAAATACTAAAAGAAAAAAACCAATTAATGAGCATGCGCAAAAAAGCGCAAATTATTTCCTCCGGAGGTTGCCATAAAGAGCTCATTAGGTATAAAAACGTCTGGTTTACCACGCTTGGTGCATTCATCGCCAAGTTGGCAGAGTAGGGGACCTAAAGCACAGATTAACGAATAAAATATTTGGGGATCAATTGCAAAAGCCCTTTGACCCATATAAATTGGAAACAGCGAGTACAGTAGTATAAGGATAATAAAATCTGGAATGCCGATCAATGGAAGTATGGTTTGTTTTCCAATGTAAATACAGTTTTCTGAGAGACAGATTTACGTGTGACTGACTCCCACAGAAGTCTACAAAGCTGACAGTTTCCTTCATAGAGTGAAGCATGAGGGATGGGGAGTGATTTCATAAGTACTTTAGGGCTTCATCAAGGGATTTGGAGTAAGATTCCTCTTATTACTTTATAATGTGGAGAGAAAGGTGCCAACTCAGGATTGACCTGGTCACCTAACTGTGGTTCAAAATTCCTAAGCGTTTGGTGATGGACAAGTATTCCTAAGCCAGTTAACCTTCAGGTACAGTCCAGGGCTAGCCTGCAACGCTATGTATGTATGTCATCTCACATGGACAGATCCCTAGCACTCATGGACATGGATAAATCACATTTGAAATGAGTTATGTCCATTCTTTTTCCAGGCCAATTGCATTCTACAACACAGACACTTTTTTCTTCTGATGACTTAATTTATGAAGATGATATTTCTCCGATTGACCACTGTCAAAGTGTTCAGTCATAGTTTGGAAACATGTAAGCTCAGTTGCACACTTACCGTAGCCAACGCAATCACCTTATTTAAATATCATAAAGATATTGTGGTCTATTTTGGAAGAAAGATTGACACACCGTTATTCTCCTACATCTCACCAGGAATTACAGTGGTTTCATGAGGAATGGTATAATTTGACGCTCAATACTATACATAACTTATACACTACTGGCCATTAAAATTGCTACACCAAGAAGGCGACATGCTACAGACGTGAAATTTATACGAAAGGAAGAAGGTGCTGTGATATGCAAATGATTAGTTTTTCAGCGCATTCAGACAAAGCAGGCGCCAGTAGCGACACCTACATTGTGTTTAAATGAGGAAATTGTTCAACCGGTTCCTCATACACAAATTGCATTTGAACGTTGTTGCCTGGTGTTGTGATGTCTCGTGTAAGAAGGAGAAATGCTTACCAGCACGTTTCTGACTTTGATAAAGGTCGAATTGTAGCGTACCAGGATTGCGGTTTATCTTATCGCAGTATTGCTGCTTGCGTCGGTCGAGATCCAATGACTGTTAGAAGAATATGGAATCGATTGGTTCAGGAAGGTAATACGGAACGCCATGCGGGATCTCAACGGCCACCTATCATTAGCATCCGAGAAGACAGACATATTATCCGCATAGCCGTAATGCATCGTGCAACCACGTCACGAGCCATGAGTCAAGAAACGGGGTCGTTTGGAAAACAACAAGTGTCTGCACGAACAGTTCGACGACGTTTGCAGCAGCATGGACTCTCAGCTCGGAGACCATGGCTGCGGCTTCCCTTGACGCTGCGTCATAGACAAGAGCGCCTTCAATGGTGTGATCAACGACGAACCTGGGCGCACGAATGGCGAGACGTCATCTTTTCAGATGAATCCAGGTTCTGTGTACAGCATCTTGATCAGATCTTCACGGATGGTCGCATCCGTGTTTGGCGGCATCGTGGTGAACGCACACTGGCATCGTGCAATCGTCATACTGGCCCATCACCTTGGCGTGATGATATGGGGTGCCAATGGATACACGTCTCGGTCACCTCTTGTTCGTATTGACGGTGCTTTGAACAGTGCACGTTACATTTCTGGTGTGTTACGACCCGTGGCTCTACCCTTTATTCGAGCCCTGCGAAACCCTACGTTTCAGCAGGATAATGCCCGACCGCATGTTGCCGGTATTGTACGGACCTTCCTTGATACGGAACATGTTCGGCTGTTGCCCTTCACTTCACTTCGGCTGTGGCCAGCACGTTCTCCAGATCTTTCACCAAAAGAAAACGTCTGGTCAATGGTTGCCGAGCGACTGGCTCGTCACCAAACGCCAGTCGTTTGGCTGATCGAACGGTTGATGAACTGTGGCATCGTGTCGAAGCTGCATGGGCATCTGTAGCTGTACATGCAATCCAATCTCTGTTTGATTCAATGCTCAGGCGTATAACTGCTGTTATTACTGCCAGAGGTGGTTGTTCTGGGTACTGATTTCTCAGGATCCATCAAGCCAAATTTTTTGAAAATTTAATCACTTGTTATTTCTAGTATAATATATTTTTCCAATAAATATCATTTTGTTATCTGCATTTCTTCCTGGTGTAGCAATTTTAATGGCCAGTAGTGTATATCTATTTCAAAGAAAATTCAAATGATTTTAATTGCTAAAGGTACTTCCACACTATATTAAAATTAAAACAGTTCTTTTTTAATAGTTTTCACATAATTTTTGACAACCCCTGAATATGTTTACATATATAAGCATAAAATATACCTGTCCATGTGCATGTTAAACGTAGCCTAGGGATTTTAAAATAAATTTAACTTTCAATATAAACTGACGAATATATTGAACAAGCTGATCTAAAGTGCATCCACTTCATTGAATGAGCAACGTCAAAAGTATTGCCAATCTCATCTCCTTCGTATTTCAAAATTGTGCACGGAACTCGGTGGACCAGAAATAACCAACACGTACACTTGGTTGACCGATAACCAATCCATACGGAACACAAAACAAAGAGAGATAGCGCGGCATTTTAAACATAGATAACCAAGTATTCAGATTACAGCAGGAATAATGAAGCAGCTGTAATTCACAATTGCATGTTACTTTGAGAGAACTTAATCAATCTATAAGAAAAAAAAGAGGTAATTTCTATCCGGAAGTCTCCTTCCTTAATGTCACAATTCGAAAAGAACAATATAGATGACTCACAAAATAGCGAGTTTATAATGGAATTAGTCAAGTACCGCAATTTCAAAGGCTAGAACCATTGGTGCGTAGAAGAATTTCAAATACCACACTTTATAATATATTCATGAAACATCAACCACAAGTAAAACGAAATGCATTGCCAATCAGCATCCATGAAATTATCAATAGCTGAATTAATAATGGCTATCACAAAAAAATAAAGAAAAATACTATATTATTGGAAAATGAGAGTGATAGCGAAATTTTTCTGAGTACAAACTCAGTTTTATACAGTTAACTGATCACGTGATGTCAATTTGAAGAGTTGAAATGAGTTTTGGAAAGCAAGTTTCAGAGAAACGATTTTGTTCGAAAATCGATACTGAGTTTTGGAAAGCAAGTTTCAGAGAAACGATTTTGTTCGAAAATCGATACTAGTCAAGCCAATTCGATTCGCTTAGTGGAATTGCAGTTACAGTGAGAATCGGATATAGAAATTATAGAACAAATAATAATTTGACATAAATTTAAAAGAAATTCTTGGATTGGCATGAAATAAGCATACTAAAATTGTTTCGAATTAAATGAATTTTTACTTAGCTCACACTGAATATAAAAAATGTATCAATAAATAATCATTAGTGAGCGAGTTATCCTTAGGAATTAAAAATTAAGTTGTGACATTTAAAAGTGAATATAAATACATTAAAAGTATGAAAGATAATGTAACATTCTATTTTTAAACCACACTAATTAGTACGATAGGCAAATTTCAGCCTTGAAACATTCAGGAGTATTAACTTCAGGTCTAATAAATCAAGTTTTTTATTAATATTTTTAAGACGTTCAAAATACCATTGAAAGTAGTAAAAGAGACGGTCTGCAGGATACAACTATATATAATATTCCTATTTATCATTAGAGGTTTTTTTTTTTTTTTTTTGGTATATATTTGTTTTAGAACATAGATAAGGAAATCATTTATTCTAATTTATCGTCCATGAATAACCAAGTTGATTTTTTCAACAATTTCTGTTTCAAATATTTATACCTTCATTTAAATATTTCCAGTAATATGTAATGTTTTACACATCAGCATATATAATTTCTATGTGTTTACGTTATATTCCAACAGCACAATTTTAAGTTTATTACACAGATACCACCCTTAAATTACCATTGACGATATATCATTTCCAGACTATATCGATCCACACAGAAAGAATTGACGCTAAGCAGAATGCGGCGTTGTATAGCACGAAATAACTCTGGTACTAGATTATAATATAGTCTACTCTAGCGTAAATAAAGTATGATATTTTGATAATTTGAAATTTTTTATGACTTGAATTAAAATAAATTTTTATTGAGATTTTCATATTTTGATTCATAAATGAAATTTATTTCCTGTAAATGATAAAGTTAAATGAATTATGATATTTAATTATATATAACATTCATATATTTAAAGATACAAAAATTATTGGAAAAAACTTTTGCACACTTCTTGACTCTCTCTTAAATAATAAAGTAATAAAATGGATTCAAAATAAGGTTATTTATTTAAAGTGATAATTATATAGCATATATAATCAATTTTTCTACCATTTACATTGAACATCAAACGTAGTGGTGCCTATTTTAATCTTAATAAATTACTTTAACTCTGACAATTTCAATTATTCTAACATCAGTAATTAATATGTATAGGCATATGTCTGGTTATATACATATATTGGGGACATACATTAATTTCTCTTTAGATTTGCATAATGGTTCATTGATCATAGATTGGAAGTTGAAATCTTATTAAATACAAAATGGTAATGAGCCTGGTCATAAAAAATACAATGAAGATCAATATCGTAGTCCAGGTTGTAATTCGAACTCAGCCTGGACAAATCAGAAAAATACTTAATTAATATTATAACGCCCTTCTCTGTTCGTTTTCAATCATTTGGTTTGACATGGCATAGCGAACAATTTAACAGTCAATGGGAGTAGCAAACCCGAGCGTACTGCCTCCTAGAAGGATATTTCATTCCTACAATGAGTCATTCTCGAGACGCAGAGGTAGAAGCCAGGAGAAAAGCCAAACACCTACCTCAGCAGACGCTCAACAGCAATATTTCATTGTTCATAGTAATCGGATTCAAACTGAAACCTTCTACTCTGAAGTCCATAGTCTTATCAATAAACCTCAGCTTATTAGTACGAATGTGGTCGTGCTATTATGAAAAATGGGTCGGACTCTGCTATGAGGTGAGTTGGATCCAGCCCCTAGAATCTAGAAGGCAAACTGAACGTCATCAATGAACAACAACAAAAGCAGTGTATACTCTCATCATAAATGACATTTATCGAAATTCTCTACCATCTATTGAAACAAACTCCTTATTCTTATAACTATTCGATATAAGAATAAGGCTCACTTATTATCGATAGCTGGATACTCAATATTTAAAAATGAAGACGAATTTTGAGTTACTTTTTTATGTTTGTACATTTGTAAGTGTGAGTGGCCGTTTGTTTTCCGGTTTACCATTCACGTGACATGTCATAACAGCTTACTATCTATCAAGAAATCCTAGAAAAAAAGCATTTCTACCTAGAATTTTTAAAAACATTACAACTTCTAACTGCTTAGGCCATCCGCAATGTAGAGATAAGCGATCATTCAAATACTTACAAATACAGCACATGAGGTCTAAGTATTGAGTAAATCAAATGTGCATTCCTTTGATTTTGAAATTCCTGCTTTAATATATAGATATCTTGGTTGTTAGTTAAAATTAAGAATTTTAAATAAGAAAAATATCTGTTATGCTAAAAATATATTTCAAGAATTCCTTCAAAAAATCATGAGCACGTACACGAAGACCAATCTGACCAACACCTGGGATTTCAAAGTGAACTCCAAACCATTAAAAACAATCCATAATGAGATAGCCATCAAACTAACGAAGTTTTGTCTACAGATCTGTCTATTCAGTTAAAAAATATTCTCGAATTTTACAGCAGCAATTAAGAATAGTAAAAAAAAATCTTCAAACATTATTAACTAAACTAATGGCAACTGGAATAAAGTTATTTATATTCAGATATATACATCATCAAAGAAAATAAAAATATGCAGATCTATATATGACCTGAGAAAAAAAATATTCTCCTGTTGTTTTAATTAAGCAAATATTTTTTTTTCTCCTGTTGAATTTAATTTCAGGTTTACTTTGTAGACAAAATAAACCCTACAAACACAAACCTCAACTCAAAAGCTGCGCAAAATGTGGGAGAACGGCGAATCCTTCATTAGTATTGTCTTCTTAGCAAATACGATTTTAGAGCCCTGAGCATATAAAATAAATGATTACGAAAAACAAACTTAATTTAAATTTTGAGAAGCAAATTAGTTCCCAGCTCTCATGAAAGGCAGCAGAAGCGTAGGGCAAAAATCAATACAGCAAATAATCCCCGACGCGGAAAACCGTCTACAAACTCGCGTTTTCTTTTTGTACCATTTTTATAGTACAATAATAGTAAAAGAATTTTAATGTCGAGTAAATAAATAGAGGGAAAGATACAAAAGTTATATAGACTTTAATGGATGAGAGTCACATAAAAGTAAACATTTCCGGTGGAATTGAAAGACGCTCGCACTTTAATAAAATAAAAAAAAAAAGTATAGCGCAGAGAAGAAATCTTGGCGAGGAAAGAAAGAGAATACATCGCTCGAAGGGAAGTTTACTTTTTTCCTGCAAAACACGGATATTTGCAGAGAAACACTTTTACAGTAACACAAACAGAAGAAAACACTTCGGTGGCGAAATAATTTATTTGAGTTTGAATTTTTTAAAAGCTTCGTGCCTAATAAATGTTACGAAACAAGATTTCCAAGCAAGTATTCGAATTGACTGGAGCTATTATAAAGATTGTTTTATATATATTAAAGTTTACAGAAATAATATATTTTACTTGACAACGCTTAGTAGATAATCCTGAAAACTGTTTTGCAAGATTTTTATAATCAAATATGTTTTATCTTCAGAAAGAATTTTTTCTGAAACAATGTATTCTCATCGATTAAGAGGAAAGCAAATTTCCATATACAAATTCCAATATATGTTTATTTAGAACAGAAAAAATTCCATTAAGATGGCTTGGGGTAATTTAAAATTAGAACTGAGTTCTTCGGAGTACAAGTCCCTGGGTTCAATTCCAGCAGCACTTGGTAATATGTGCTAAGTTTCAGCTTTCTATATAATTATCTACGGAAATGTCTTTCTGGAAGACATTGCACTGCCGATAAATGTTAACTACTTAGATTTGAACTTGGGATTTCCCATTCTAAACAATGAAATCTTACCAAGCTATGATGAGTCTACAATATTGGAAGATAAAAATAAGAATAAACTCACATTATTTGACATATTCATTTGCGATAGGATTTAGTTTCGTATATTTTAACGTAAAAGTATATTAAGAATCTAATTAAGCAAAGTATCGTATTAAATACAATAAGTCACGGTTTGAGTGAAAATAACCTTTGAAAATCTATTGATAAGGTGAAAGAGAAACAGAAGTAATAAAACAAATATAGACTTTTTTTTTCTTTAACACTTGCGCCACATTTAACAGAAGGAAATCCTATTTCTATTTAAATAAATTAATCGAGTGATAAGAAAATTTAGTGAGATGTCATAATACTCATCACGATTCTTACATCATAAAATACTTTTGCTGGCATAGATTTTTTTAAAAAAATTAAAAGTTCACTTAACGAGTAAAAAACTTTATACGAAAGAACTGATTCATTAATTTTTCTTTCGCACGTATACGAAGAGTATTTGATGGCTTAAAAATTTGCATATGCAAATATTTTGCATATATTTTTTTATTTATGTTTAATTTTATGCATATATCATATTCTTAACATTGTATTAATTAGCTTCTTTTAAGTAGAATTAACTTAAAATATTATATTACCAACATAAATACACACACACACACATATATATATATATATATATATATATATATATATATATAAGCAAAGCAAAAGAAGAAAATTCCGAGTAACCATAAACGTTTTTTCAAATTTATTTATTTTTATTTATTTATTTTTTTTTTTTAAGTGTGGCCTGCGTACAAGAAATCATTTGTTGTCTTGTAATTTTTGTAAAGTAAAAAAATTACAAATAGTAATATATACAAATGCCTATTTATTAAATACATGTTTTTATTTTTGGTATTTAATATAATTACTTAAACAAAAAATATTATTCTCAGAAGAATACTATAATCCATGTATAAGCGGTACATAGCATCCGGCGAACTCTTAGATGACAAGCCCTACGTGTAACGAAAAAGAATACAAAAAATGTTGAAAATTTGTATGGCTAAAAATAGTTTTATAACGGTAGACAGAACATGAAAACATTCTTAAAAGCAATGAACAGATTATATATATAAATTACAACATATTGTTTGAAATCATGCAAAATAATGAGTGTTTGGAGTTTTCGAACAGTTAAGATTGTAGCATTTTTTGTTTTGCGATGGATGCGGTGAAGTCATAAAAAAAAAAAAAAGACTTCGGAAGTAAAAGAAAGCATTTGTCTTTCTGGAGCGAATAATCCGATTATGTTGAACAGAATATTTGTCACAACACACTCTGCGACGTTTTGTTCAAGTATATTCCACAAGATGACCTTAAATAGTTCAGTATAATCATACATTAAAAGAAACCACAAATAGCATCATTAAGACACGACATCAGTATTTCATCCGCATGTTGCGGACATTTTAGTTGCAATTCCAAATAATATGTATATCCTACATTTACTTATGATGAAACATCTGTAATGTCACATTTCACGTGATATCTATAAACCCTATAAAATAAAAGACAGCAAATGCCATGATCAATTTGTTTCGCTAATTAATGCCAAAAGAAAGGCGAGAAATTGGAAATCTTCTCAAACACCGAAGAGGACATCACCAAATCTCACATCCCATAAGGATCATGTGATATTCAAGAAGATTCCCAGTGCCATTATCTCTAATGAGTAAAGTGACAGGTATCGGCGGTAATGTTGACGTCGGAAAGCATAATAGGATAGGCCACGGCAAGACCAAATTATTGGAGCTTGCGTGAAAGAACATCATCTTGTATCCTTTGATGACCGGATTCCGAAATTTTTATGTGGACAAAACGAGCAGCTTCAACAATTCAAATCAATTAAGGTTTATAGTTTTCCTTAAAAGGTTTCATAATTTTTCTGATCGGTATGATATAAAAGTGAAGAATATGAAAATACAAAAAAATCTGAGTCATTATAAACAATAATTCGTAATATAATAATAATTTGGGGGACCTATATAATTTACTTTCTCACAAAAATATATGTAGATTACATAAAATTTATATAAAATATGATAAATAAGATAATATTATTCTATTAAATCTGATGCTAGATTTTTTATGCATTTTAAATCAAATTTAAGAAATTAAGACAATGTTTGAGACAATGGCCGAATCAATAACCAAAATGTTTCAAATATTTTTGCAACATGATATAATGTCGTGTGATAAAAATAAGTAAGTGTATTAGCAACTGCATTTTTTTGGTAAAATTGGCGAAGAAAAAACTACGGCGGTATTTTTGATACATTGACTATATCATATTTATTATACCAAAGAAATACAGTAACAAAATACCATTTTCTTTTAGAAAATCTTTGAGCTTGACATAAGAGAGTATTTAATCTTATCTATGTTATCGAAGAAAATTTTGTTTCATTAAATATGCTGCTTATTAGTTCAACAAGATAATTTATTCAATCAGAGCCTATGGTTTAAAGTGGAAATTTAAAAGTTATAAAGATAAAGCTTAAGTCAACAAGATAGCTTTAAGTTAAAAAACAAAACATTAACAACGAGAAGAAAAAAGCACAAGGTCAGAATCTTGGAAATATTTTGATATGAAAGGGAGTGCTAACGGTCCAGATACTCTATTTTTCTCTATCACTTAAACGACAACTAAATTACCATGAGTTGTACAGCTTAGATTCATAAATGTATTCTTGAAATGGTCTCACTTGTTATTTTCGGATTTGAAAACATTTATATACATTGCAAGTGATTATTAAAGTAATGAAAACACCTGTGAATTAAAGTGATATTTCAGTATATGCTTCTTAAGCACTAAAATATGACACTATTTATCATATTTTTAATGTAAAAACTATATATCACGGCAGAGTATAAGGCAGATTAAGGGGTTTGTATACTAAATTGAAGGAGCCTGCGACTAAATGGAGGAACTACTGCAACATATAAACTTATAGGGTTTTTTTGGAGGGATAGTATCAAAAGTCGTGATAATATATGCACAGCATTGCAAAACAAAACAAACGCTAAGCGAAATAAGCTAATGAGTATTTAAGAGTAGAATGCAATGTCTAAAATAAAAACAACTACTGTTGAAGTGACTGCAGAGTTCAATCAACGCCTGAATTTTTCAGTACAACCTCCAGTTCAAAACAAACTAGCAGTTGAACTGTTAGTGCTCTAGCCTTCCATTCAGCAATAGTGGATTCAATTCCCATATCAGGCATGTATGTTTTGTATTGACCATAGAGTGTTAACTAAATAATTTACAGTGTAATAATTAGTTAATAGACCTCTAAATAAATGGAATATTTATGGCAAATCAGTGATTTCTAAGACACTCATCATAGATGTTAATGCTAAGCATCACCTACAAGGATTGACGAAATTATACTAGTTGACGTATCTAAAACCTAGGGCATTGATTGTTAGAAGGCAAATTACAAGGCCAGGCGAATCTTCTGCCACAATTTTTCCTACAACAGAATGAGAGATCATTTGTAGACATCTACAAAACCGCATGGTCGTAGTTGTCTTCTTCCAACTGTCAAACATGAACTGAAACAATTGAAGTTGAAACAGCTTAATAGGGCTAGCATGCCGTGGTATTCTGCTTGTCCAATCGAGAACTTTAAAAAGAAATATCTTTAGTGAGAGAAGTATAGGGAAACTATAGAGTTCACCAGGTCCATCCTATAGTACAAATTTTGTTCCCAACAGGAGATAGAAAATCCAAGAATGATAATGCATCTATTGATGGAGCGGAGTTTGTCCAATCATAGTTTCATAAACTCAAGGGTGAAGTAGAAAATCGATCCTGGTCCAGTAATCACCTGGCCATAATGTAATGGAACTATTATGGTCTATTTGAAAGATCAATCCAGAATCAAAATCCTCCCTTGGCATTTTTCTTGCCAGGAGCTTTTCAAATACATCTACGAAAAGAACGGTACATTCTTTTAAACGCTATTCCATAATAGTATGATTCGATTCACGGGAGAATCCAAGATATGTTACAAGCAAAAGATGTTAAGCCATATTTATAAAATGAATCTTTATAAATTTAAGATGTTTTTATTCTTTTGACAATTACTTACACACTAATAACATTATCAGCAATATAATAAATATATTAATAATAAATGTTATTGCTGGCAGTCATTCACATCATTTTCCATATGACCTATTATAACATCCAAGGAAAATAAATATTCAGCTTACCCACGAATCAACGAAAGCTTTCTTTGCAGAAGCACAAAACTGAAAGACAAAAGGGTGGGGGTAGAAATTTAATCTAATTTATTTACCTCGACGAGGAGAGGGAGAAAGATGAGGAGGAGAAATATAAGAAGAAATCACTTAGCGCAGCACTTTGCAAGAAAAAAGAAAGAAAATAACTCTCTGCCCCTCTGTTCCGATTTCCATTTATGACAGAAACTTCCAACCGTCGAAGATGGGAGCCGATGGTTTCGAAGCTTCAAGCTGAGCGACAACTCTCAACCCATTTTCGATGCAGCTGCCAGGCAAGGAATTTTACAAGGGGAAAAAGGGAAAAGACAAAGAAAAAGGGAAGAAAAGGCTTAGCTCGACTCGTCACGCTGACACGGGAGGAAGGACGGGGTGGGTGGGAATTTTTACAAACGGGGGGGGGGGCAGAAAGAGAATTGATAGAAGGCTAAATCGATAGTACACGATGCTTCAACTGTTGACGGATGATTTCCTCTTTCTCTTTTACTTGAATAGATTGAGTAGGAAATAATATGAAGGTTATTTTCTAGACATGCAAAGCAAAATTTTATTTGGACAATCCCTGCTGAAAGAGTTACTCACAGAAACTGGTATTAATCAAAATAAGTACAAAAGGAATTAACAATGAAATGATTAAAATTTATAAAGCTCATTTATTTGAAATTTTCATCTATATTCCAACTTAAATTCTTCTCTGCAACAACAATAAAAATGTTTAAGCGCTTACTGACTAGAATTTCGTAAAATCCATCCAGAATGCAATTCAATTGATTCAACTTTGGAAAACTTTTTCTTACCCTAATAGTAAATATAATATTTTTCTTTAATACAGAACATAATAGAGATTACATATGAATGGTAGATCTTTCATTTCTGTACAAAGAATGTCAAAGCATACTGTTCTTCGGAGTGTGTGAAAGGAACTCTAAACACACACATTTGTTTCCTACCTGGGTAAAGAAATAATCAATTCTCGTTCCAAATTCAAATTCCTTTTTTTTTGTGCTTGAATACGTCATTATTAAAACAGATCTAGCTTGGTACTAAAGTATAAACTACCCAAATTAGCAAATGTGTAATATACGCACCAAAAACATTAAGCGAGCATGACTTTACGTGCATACTATCAACTATAAAATAAGGCTGAATACGGTAGTTGCAAAGAGAATATCTCAATTCCGTTCGAGAATATCTCAAATCTTGTCAATTTCGGCGATAAATACCAAGTCTGAAAAAAAAAGAAAAATGAAGAGGAACTCGGTGAAAACTGAGAATGAAAAACGGAGAGAAATGATGCCTTGTTACAATATTCAATAACTGAATTCATTCAAAAGATTTTATTTCTAAACATAAATAAAGTTCTTTTGTATTAAATTATCATCTAAGTTTTAGTAAATGAATAATCAAATAAGTTACCCTCGAAAAAATAATGCGTTGGATTATGTTCTTTTGGTCTCTATTGATTCAAGCAGATCACCATGCTACTGGTGTTAATGCAATTTACAATACATATTCACTTGCCTGATGTCTGTCCGCTAGAATCATCTCTGCATGGCATTAAACTTCAGTTCAATACCTCTTGAAAATGAAGTAATGCAAACATTACATTTTTTAAATATAATCAAAAAAAAAAAAAAAAAACTAGAGAATATTTGTACCGAATCAAAAATGAGAAACTCTCAGAAGTAAAACGATTAGCGCCGAAGAATCCGGCTAACTTAACATTTCATTTCAAATTTTTGATAATAACATCTGTAATTCAGTTAAGCAGCACTGATTTGAACTCTGTAAAGTTGTGCATATAAGAATTTAATTATTTAAACGACATAACAATCCTCTCAGGAGCATTTCTCGCCCCCAGAAGCGAAACATTTCCTATTTTTTTATAAATTGTGTCAGCTACATGTAACTATTAGGACCAAAGTAAAAATATTTACCACAACAGATCTTCCCTTCCATCTAGATTCCAACAGAGTAATTTTTTCAAAACAATAATAATATACAATATTTTTTCCGATTTTTTAAAGAGTACCATTTTTAACCAGTAAATCGTATGTTTTTGTTCTTTACAATATGTTATTATTAGGAAATGGATAATAAAACGGATATAAGATATTCCGAATTCAAGATTTAAAAATTCCTTTTTTATTTCAAAAAGGAGTTTTCAAGGCCTCAACACCTCATTTAATTTATTAAGCAGCTCTATACGTGACACCTTATTTAGTGGTGCAAAACATCATTTTTAACAAAGGTAAGTAAATAATAAATATCGTTATTTTTCAAATCACTTATTTTCCCCCAAAAAGTTAAGTAGTACCTAGGAAAGGTACTATTTAATTTCAATATTCACTCTTTATAGAGAAGAAACTGAATTTGCTTTTAAAATTTACCACTGATTTTTATTATTCCATGTTGAAATAATTTATTAATACTAGCAGTTAAAATAATTAAATATTCCCTTTTAATACAAATTGACATTACATATTGGGAAAAAATGCGATTGCAAATTTATGGATTAAAATTAATTTCTGAAATAAAATAAATGACTACGCATCGGAATACAACAACAAATTACATTTAAGCTGATTTACAGCATACACAAACAACTATAAAGCATAATTAGTTATAGATGCAATTTAAAAGCTTTAAACTTGCACAAGTGACTAATTATTTCCATTAAAAACGCATCCAGGGCGAAGCATTCTTTATTCAAAGCATCAAAAAGAGCACTTAATTGGTAGGCATAACAAAAAGCAAGCAGAACTTTCTAACAACAAAGCTTATTTTTCAAAAGAACGAATCTATTCAAAGCGCCGCAGGATTTGAGAAATGGCACACAAAAAACGAGCACAGCGAAAAGTTAAAATTTTCTTAAGGGAGAGCGAGCGCTTTAAGAACACTCATTTAAACTCTTCTCCCTTGCTCGAACTCTATCACGCGTACCTTTTCCTTGCAGATTAGAAAATAAAAAAATAAAATAAATTGTTCTTCAAAATATTCACTGTCACCGCTGGCAACTGTTAGGACCGGCCCATTTTAACAGCTCTACCCGCTTTCTTTCTCTGCGCCCACCTCCCTCGAGATCATAAAGTGGCAAGATACGAAATCGTTTTCTTAAAATGAGGCAATCTAAAATGGAGCCACCTTCGCCACCGACACACACTATAAGCGAATAATAAAAAAAAAACAAGATAAAAATTTCCGACCACCCCCAGATGAAGCATATTTATCAGTCACTAGCGGTTTAAAAAATTACATGCTTTGTTTATTTTTTCACATAAAGTGATAGGCGAGAAGAAGTCATCTCCAAGGAAAATGAATTTCTTGCCAAAGCATTTTGAAAACTTTACTGGGAAAAGTTTTTAAACTGTGAAAGCTTATTGTTCCTATCAATATGGGCCATCGTGTAAATTAGTCAACAAACCATGACATTTCGTTAATATCTTATTTTTGCTTTTTACAGAAAAAGTCGTAAATGGATCATAAGGTGGTATCTTTTTTAAAATCGACAGTAATTTAGAACATAATATCCATATTCTAAATTAGAATCATTTATTTGGGCAAACTACTTTCCAAGGCACGCTTTGAAAACTTGCTTGATGATATTAAAAGTAATAATAATCATCCAAATTAGAATTATCATCCTGAAAGAAAATTATAACATTATTCTTAACCAATAGCAAATTTTAAAATTTAAAACAAAAATTGTCTATATTGGACATTAAAACAATTTTGGCAATTTTTTGCAGACATTGGAATGATAATCTTGATTGGAACTTTGGCATGTTATGGTCAAAGTTCGTTTTCAAGACCAACAAGCTGAGTCAGTCATTTGTTAAAAAAGGAAACATCTAGATAAACACTTAAATGCATAGTTATATTACAGCAGCTCACAAGAACTGTATCCTCAAAAAACTTCATTTAAGTATGAGTAGATTGGTAATCAGTGTCCGATATGGTTGGTTGGTTGGGTTTTATGGCGCAAGGTCCAAAAAGGACAAGCTGCGCCAACAGTGTCCGATATGAAAAACGAATTCACAAGCAGAACAATCAAAGCGCTATTTATTATATTTATAAACACCATGAAGATTTGTTACGACAATCTATCTGTTAATAATACAAGTTAATGTTGTCATGAAAATATATAAATATTAATTTATATTGATACTTGTTTATAGTTGATATATTTCCCTTATTCTCATATTTTATTATTTATTTAATAAAATTGTACACATTTGATACTACACGAAGGATAGTTTAAAAGAAGAATATCCTCCGAGCAGTACCAAATGTGTAAAACAATGATAAGATTTTTTTTTTAACGTACGATTTTGATTTTTGAGACTTGAAAAACAAAAACACAACAACCATCTACTATAGTTTAACAGTGGATAAGATCGAACATAGGACATTTAAGAGTTCGGTTCCATTTTTAAAGCAATTGTGCGTAATCACAATAAAAAGAAAATATTTTTTCCACATACTACAAACACATAAAACATGTTTATGTTTTACGAATAAAAACTAAATTCCGTTGAACCGTAACTCAAAAACAATAACAAAAAACAAATTAAAAACTAATGAGCAATGAATTATTCAATATTTTGCCACGTTGCATTCCCCAGTTGCTAAAAATAAAAGGTCCGAAAATGTGAACGTATGGTTTGAAGCAAAAGGCTCAAGTAATCTGTTAATACAACCGTTGAGGAAGGATTTAGAAATGATCCTATTCGATTATATTTTGAATGCGCTGGTGTTCACTGCGACAGGAAATTTTATCGAGCAATATTACCTTCACACTGCTCGAACAACTGCTTTAAGCATCTTCATTATCACAGAAATATTTATGAAGTGGTTTCAAATTTCCAACACATCTAGGAAGATTTATAAAAGTTTGAAATTGTCTGAATAATGTCATTATTCTTTTTGGTGCGATTAACTAACCGAGATTCTTAGTAGGTGTTTAACTACATTGCATTGCGGACTTTATTTCAATTTTGATCATTTCATCTCGTAAATCAGTGACGCGAAACTGTGGCACGAATGTAATAAATGATACACGAATCCATTTAGGTGAGCATTTCTAGGTATATCATTGAAGACAAAATACAACATTAAACAAAAGTATCTCTTGCAATGAACTCGTCATTGTCTGGATGTGTCTCATATATATGAATACATTTTTGGTAGATGAACTCCATCTCATGGATACAAAAAGTGATGAGCTGGATATAGCATCTGAGAATGGGATAATTGATGATATCAGCTACTTATT
>JAPDSC010151846.1:0-52715 GCA_026290005.1 Latrodectus geometricus
AAAAAAAAAGCCACTTTATGGTTTATAAAATTTAAATTGTTTTAAAAAACTAAAAGTAATTAAAAAGTAAAAGAAACACTACTATAAATCTTCCCACGATAATAACAAAAACATGCTCTCAATATTTATATGTGGGCACAATCAAGTTGTGTATAAAAAACATTTTAATGTATATGAAGTTAGAATGGTTCAGAATGAATTTTAAATACTTAAAATAGAGTTGTTTGAAATGGGCAAATAGATAATACAGGAACGAAATTACTCTTATTAATTATTATGGCTCAAACCCTTTAATAGAGTGGCATAAGCAAAGAATTTTTAGAATCCTAAAAGTTTTTCACTTTGAAAAATTATGACTTTAAAATTTTTAATAGTATAAAAATAGAATACAAGTAGAATAAAAAAAAGAATAGGAAGAAAAATTTAAGGGAGGAATGAATACACTAATTTCTCGAACCCGAACACCAATTTTATAAATTTCTCAGACCAACTTTTTTTTCTAATTTTTTATGGAAAATTTTAAAAATCTATCGTACAGTTAAAAGTTTTTTAAAATGAAATTAAATTTTTAACAGCACTGAATGGAAAATTAACGGTGAATGATTTTTCAAAAATATTTTAATAATTTATTAAACATACTCTAACGAAAATTCCTATTAATCATTGATATATTTAAAAAAAAAATTATTTAATTTCATTAAATTAATTGATTTTTGACAAAAATATAAAGAAAATCATTACAATTTTACATATCTGCTATTTATTAGCTAACACTTCAGTGATAGCGAAATATAATGAGAAGATAAAGAAACTAATTTTAAAACATATTTTCATGAATATATCAGAATATTCTATAGATTTAAATATATTTTTCATGAACATTTCATAATAATTGATTATTGCAAATTAAAACGTAATTTACGTTTAATGACAGTCAGTATGAAGCCCGGTGGCGTAGTAGTAGTGTTTGGCGCTGCCATCGCCAAATCCGAGGTTCTATTCTCGGATTGAACAAGGTCGACTCAGCCTTTCATCCCTTCAGTAAGTCGATAAAATTAAGTAGCAAGCATGTTTGGGAACTAAGCACTGAGAGTTTTACGTTAGGCTGACCACCTAACAGGGATATATGCTTAACACCCCAAAGCCTTCGGTCAAAAAAAAAAAAAGACATATAGTATTTTTGTAGGCCTTGGCCCGTCTATGCGATTGGTTATCATGCCACAGATTTTAAGATAACATACATGTTACCAGACAGCACAATGTATGAAATACAGGAATTCAATATAATATTTATGTAGAGCGTTTATTTCATTTGTTTACTGAATCCTAGCAGTTTTAGTCAAAGTATGAAATATAAAAATTATTACATACTCTCCTGAGGCATTGTATATAATACAAAGGAATTTATACATTGATGATATTTAATTGAAGAATAAGTAAAAGGTTTTGTGTGATAAAGTTGTTATCTAAAAAATGTTCTTTGCTTAGGAAAGATCGTTGAACGTCTCCAGCGACCAATTGTGTCGCCTATTTCAACAAGACATTTTGGTTTTCTAATTCCATATAAAAAAAAGTAGGAAGCTCATTTTTCGCTAAGGAAATTCAAATAAAAAAAGTTAAATGAAATCTTTTAGTTTGACATTCTCAAAAAAATCACAAGAACTTGAGTTGGAGATTTAAAGATTTATTTCATACTTCACTGGTTTCTCAAATGGCATTCTAAAGATTTTTTAAGAAATATGCTTATGAGTCATACAAGTTGTTTCATAACGGTTACTTTTAGGCATTCTAAAAAAATGCCGGAATTGAACTTTGCCAATATACCATATTTATATAAAAACTTTCTATATTTATGGAACCTTATTTCGCTGTCTCACTTTTGTTCTCTTATTAAATTCCGAAATGAAACTATTAAAATTCTTCGATAAGCTTCGAATAAATTAAAGAGACTCGAATATTTGAATAATTTCAAAATCCACAGGATTTAAGGAGTGGACACGTTCAAATATTATAAAAATGTTATAAAGTTATATAAATTGAATGTGCAAATGATATTATCCAATGTATGTTGAAATATTGAATTAGTATTGAGGGCTCAGGAAATCCGATTAGCAGAAAAATAAATCTTATTTGATCTTCCGTGAATTAAGATAGAGATAACCACAGAAAGAAGATTTGGCACGCGAACATTTATCCTTTCGATTCGGTGACATGAAGTGGAGAAAATGGTGCCACACTTAAGATACTTAGTGAATCACTTGTCTGTAGATCAAATTACAAAATATGTAAAAGTGTGGTAGAGAATTTATATAATATGTTACTTTGTACTATCAATTACCATCTGTTTTCGTATGTAACGCCTAATTACCCATTAAGCTTGTAAAATTATGGACTTTATAATGCAAATAATTCCTCATGAAGTCTCCAAATACGGTTATTATTTAACCTTTTATGTAATTATTTATAAAAAATATAATATAACTAACATAAATTCCCGATCAAAGCATTTTTTAAATGAGTAAGTAAGTCTAAGAGAAATAGAGTTCAAGAAATGATTCGAGAGAAACGTAATTCTAAGAAAAATAAATTTAAAAAAAAATTTCTGAGGGAATTTATAAATGAGGAATAATAAGGAAAATATTAAAATGAAGTGGGTTATTCGGAACTGGATGTCTCACTATATAATGTGAAATCCCATCCCCCCCCCCCAACTCTTCGGAGTGAAAATTCCAGCCACTAGGAAAATGGATGCTGATTTTCAGCTTTCAACATGCTTATTTATCGGTGTGAAGGCTTGAAATTTTTCAAAATAATCTAATAATCTTCGTTGTAACACAGAAATATGACATTCAATTTTCAAAAGGTAGAAATACACTAAAACACAAATTTCTAAAGCAGATGAGTATGGAATACTTCATAAATTTTCTCAGAATCTAAGAGTTGAGATTAAACTTTACAGAACTCTTTTCAGAAGACTTCGGTAACTGCAAATGCTCCAATAAAGATTAGTCTTAATAGGAGCTCTAAATCCTTGCGAATTATTTTTTGTTAAATTATCTAATAAGAATATTTAATTGCTGCATGTGTCTGAAAGAGGCTTTAGTTACGCAAAAATGAAAATCGTATTATTGGAAGAAAGATGAAACGAAATGAGATTGAAAGCGTTTTGAAGTCAAATATATCTTCCAATTGACACTATGCAAATTATTCATCATTAATTGTTATTACATCAAAGATAAATACGAGGAATTTAGTAATTGGTGTAAACTGATCGTCTTTGCAGAAGGATCGTCTTTAATTGATTGTATTCAATGCATATGCAAGCAAATTTTTTAAATTAAAATTTTCCAATTCTCGTCTTTATTAGAAATAATTATTTAATGAAATTGCTTTATTATAGAATTACATTAAACTGTTTGAAACTAGCGCGCTTTTTACAGACGTGCGTCAAAATATTCACTTCCAAAAATTAAGAAAGCAGTGGAAAATATTGATTTTCGCAGGCCAGGGTGAATTTTATATACTACCATTTGTTGCAGAAGTAGATAAGGCAAGTAAATATGTTATGAACCAGCCAATCACTGTATCATACATAAATATGCAGAAAAAGTTTGCCAGTATTGTGCAGGTTACCTTAGTTGTTGATAAAAAGCAATTACTTAAAAATTATATTTTGAAGGCAAATATATTTCTGTTTTTCTAGAATACGAGTAGAAAATTGATATGCTGTTGATCGTATTAAAACTCGGCCACCAGTTGGAGATGTCTATATTGGTTCTTCAGAGTTTATCATATTGGCGTTCATGATTATGGAAACAATTTTAAACCAATCTCCTATCCAAAACCAGTCCTTTAATTTCTTCTAGGGTAGATTAAAGTTGTGCGCCGCCAAGATATGAATTGAATAGTGATTTATTAGTAAAATTATTTCCACAAAAAGTTGATATTTATCAAGTATTCGAGTGAAAAGTGTGTAACTCTAGACAGCACAAAGCACATGTAGTCCGTCTCAAAACATCCCCCATTTGGGAATAGAAACATAATGTTTTGGAAAGAAATATCGCAAGGACTTGCACGTTTACAGACGGGTTCTATGACAGCATTATGTTAACGGAATGAAGTTCTAGACTGCAAAGTAACATTGTGCTGTTCAGCAAGTCTTACCTTCATTTCAGTTGGACATAAAATGTTTTTTCTTAAAGTTGTTATCGTAGACGACAACTTGGAGAGAAATAGTTGATGTGTAGTTCATGCTTCCAAACATGTAAATCCCACTGAATATCTTTGGGATGCCCTCGTTAGTTGGTTGGGTTTTCTGGTGCAAGGTCCAAAAAGGACAAGCTGCGCCAAAACTTTGTTGGGATGCCCTCGATTGTGCTGTGCATTTGTTTCGCCCCCAAGTCACTATGTAGCTGAAAACTACTCTATTAAAGGAATAGCAATTATTTGTGTCTGCAAGTTACTTACTTTACTTAAACATGGTGAAACAGAATAAAACTTGTATGTAGATGAGAAGTGATTTCAATAAGGAATATTTTATAAAATTTCAATATATTTTTCTCTTTGCCCGATATTGCAATACTTTTCTGATTGCTCTTTTATGTCGATCAAAGCTACTAAACACTGATAATTATTACTTAATTTTGAATCACGATCAATGTACGAAGTCAATACCCGAGTTGACAATCTCTCTACGCCATACCAAGGAAGAATGGGCTTTGAGTTCTGAATCAGGTACAAAAGCCCTTTCTAACCACGAAAATACCTATCCTTACTATGCTATTTTGTTTAATTTTTTTTTATTGTATCATTAAATGTATTTACCATTCTTTTAACGCATTTCATTTTAATAAGAGCAGCACTTATTGTTTTTTACGTATTCTATCGCATCACAATTAACTTTTGAAACTTTCTTATGTTTTCAATTTAATATACAGCATAAAACAAGGAACGCGCGCGATTGAAGTATAAATGGTTAGTATTTTATCATCTTCCGAATTAGTTCTCTATACAAATTTGGTTAACCTTTAACAAACCGTTGAGGGTACTCAATATGAAATCACATTATTTTAGTTGTCCAATACATTTATCACATACTGTACTAAAATTACACGTCAAAGATAATTTTTTTTTTTGTTTGGCAATGGTTCAAAATCAAGTGGCGACGTAAACAGGAGTGTGTCACCTCTCAAAATAGGAAATAAACCCATTGAAATGGCGGGAAATAAACGAGAGAAATTGGGGATGAAGAACTACAAAACTTCTACCTAACTTTGCAGAAAATTATTCATATTTTATTTAAGTAAATTATTGAAGAAAGTAAATATTTCCGTTAAAGAGAAGACAAATTATAAAGTGACATTCCTTTGCTATAATGGCTGAAAGCACTATGAATAAGTACTTTTCGAATCGATTTCAATACCTGGTGGTAAATATGTGCCATCATATTTCAATATTTTTCAAACTTTTTAATAAAATTTCCCATTACCCGAGCTCCTGAATAGGCTATATTGATAGTAATTGCTAAGCCAAATAAAGCAAAAAAATCTTATTATTTTTTGCTTTATTTTCCATGGTAAAGGAAAGTTTGATTTTTAACTGCAGTTGGATTAATCATAAATTCCTTTAACTATGTATTGTTTGTACACTAGGGTAAGAACCCCAGTTTATAAACAATACATAATTTGAATAGAACCATGCATTTATTTAAGTTTGGAAATTTTAAACTATAGAAAAAAATTAAAAATAAGCATGGCACACAATTTAGGTTACAAAAATTCTAAATTAAATTAAATAATAAAAAAAAAACATAAAGTTAAAGGTTATTTGTTTAAATGGAATAAAATTTGTTCCAATAACACAAAAAGAAAAAAAAATACTTTCCAGATATTTATCATTATTGTGAAAAGTCAGTTATTTATGTTTTTGAAAAATAAATAAGGCATCATGAAGATATAATAATAAATTATTTAAAAACAATTTTAAAATCATTACTTTTCATATGTTTATCATACTTACAAAAGGCGATTTATCAAAGTACTTTAAAAAATAAATATACAATAAAGATATATAATTTACTGTACTCATGTATAAAATTTTGTATGAAATATTTTTAACAAACTTTTATACATCCGTACTGCCTTATATCAATATTTTAACTATTTCGCAACACCTCAATCACATATTTATTTCTCTAATTATGAAATGGTACAATGTAATTACAAATAATTACAATTGCAGTTAAGAATAATGAACAAATTTTTATGTATACATAACAGCTATGTTTAATTTAATTATTCATAAAAATTAACAGATTTAATAATTATAAACAGTTAAAAAGGTAAATTTTAATTTGTAATATATCATATAAAATAATTCCTAAAAATTGTAACAAAAAATCCTTAAAAAGTAATTAGTATCAGAACTTATTAAAGGTATGCATATTTAATTTTCTGACGAAATCTGTAAATCATGTGATTTGGATTACAGGACTTATATTTGTGGCCATAACAGTCAATTTCTTGAAACATCAAAATCTATTTAAAAAAATTTAAGGTATAACAGATTAGATTTTATTAGTTTTGTCTTTCTATGATCACTTTTAATACACAAGGCAATAATTGAATTGAGATCAACAATTTAAAGTGAGTTTGGAATTATTGAAATATCCATGACCTAGATAGAAATCAAACCCAAGAACTGTAGAACTAAAAGTCAGCACGCTAATTATTCACCAATTAGAATAGAACTTAAATGCTGAAGTAAATTCTGAACCATCAAAAATTGCCATGAACCTTTGGCACTGAAGATTAGAATATTGACTATTTAGTGCAGCACAATTGGTTTTAAAAAAAATCAAACAATAAAAAAAATGCTCAAAACGTTTTCCTTGCAATACTGAAATGCTTTATTTAAGTAATGGATGATGAGTATGTTTCATCATGAATTTAACACATGAAACATTGAAATTAGATTATCTTTACAATAATTATACTAATTGGCGTGTATATATTGCTGAGGTAAATGAATGTTCACAAAACTAAATGACTTTGCACTTCAGCACATCAGAAAATTCAAATGAATCTATACTCAAAGAGCTAAAATTTTCAGTTAAAAATGTTGTGAATGAAGGACAGATTTCATTGCATAAAGATAGGAAATTTATGATCTTTGTATAAGTAATCTTGAAAGTGTTTTAATGAGTTTTTAAATTATTTGATTATAATTTAAAAATGGCAATAAATATTACGAATAAATTTTTTTTTACAAATATGTATTAGTGAATTATGCTTGTTTCAATAGTAATCACAGCAAACCTTTTAATCACTAAAAAGCAAATAAATAAAATAAACTTACTCAAATATATAAAATCAATTAAAAATGATGTCAATAAAATTGTAGCCCCATAAGGATAAGAAATTTATTTTTATTTCTTAAGCAATGTTGTAACATTTTTAGCAGGTATGATACGTTTAAAATTATAAGTGTAATTTTTAATTGAAAATATTTGTCACTTAATTTAGATAATAGGTAAGTAATATAATAATAAGTAATACTAGCACAATATTTATTAATTTTATTTGGAAAATGTTGCTTGTTTAATATTGCTTTATATTTTACAATGTTAAATTTTCATGTTTAAAAAAAGGAGAGAAAAATAACCATGCACATTTTTTTTTAGATTTGTAATTTTCATCAAGTATTATTACATGAATTGATTTTATGAGCAATATACGAAATAATTGTGCAAGATATAGACATAAATAAATGAAATTAACAATAGCAAAAAGTAAATTATTAACAAATATAAAATGTCAATTACTGTGTTTTATTGAAGATATTCCCAATTTTATGAAAGTATTAAATAATCATTTTGATTGAAAATTTCATTATGGGTAGAAGATTGCTGTAATTTTGGAGAGATATTTAAAGAGTATGAGTTTTAGCAGGTTAATAAATTATGAATACTAAATGCAGTGTGATATAATATAAAGAAGAAAGTACTCTAAATGTAACATTTATTCAAAGATGTATATCTATTTCAACACACAATCAAGAATAATTGCAAGATTGGGAAATAATTTTTATATAAAAAAACTGGTAGTAAAAACAAATGAAACATCATTTTCATTCTATAATACTATAAAAAGTTACAAAATTAATACTGTAAAAATATTGAATAGTAAGTAATATTATAAAAAATGTTTGGGATTTAATGAAAAAAAAAATCACGAACAGGAAAAATTACTACAGAAAGACTTAAGATATATTTAAAAATATGTATACAATATATCTAGGTGTTTTCTTTATTTAATAGTACAAAATCTATTGTATAAATGGTTTACATTGTTAGAGTAACAAGTGCAAATACAAACTTCCAGGATAGTATAAATTTTTATATAAATGCTTGTTCAGTCTGTATAAACAATTTATTTTTCATGTATATATATTATTGACATCTTAGACACATTATTATAATATTTAAGAAACTTGTGTATTTTAAAATTATGAATATGTAACAATCATATTTATTTTTGATTTTTAGACAAGGAATAAATTAATATATCAAGTAAACGAATATTACTAATATCTTAATTAAAGTTCATAAGCAAATAGAAACTTTCAGAAATAGAATATATTTTGCAAAATATTTAACAAAAATGTATACACAATATAGCCTTAAGCAATGTTTTTCATACAAAGAAATTTTTATAGTTTATTTGTTCCTTTCAAATTAAACCTTAAATTTAAAACTTTTTCTTGCACATAAAACACTTTAATATAAAATACATTCATACAGCGTTTTATATATATATAATCTTTAAGACAACAGTTACATGATTAAAATATAATAAAAACATTAAGCTTTATGTAATTGATTTTTCGCATAAATATATTAAATATTTAATAGCAGCCTGTTTTTCAACATAAAATATAATTAAAAAGTTAACATGGAATAGGAATTTTAATAATGCCCATAATAATGATGGCTTTTATTAGATTTATATTTCCATATAAGAAAGCAAAATATCAGATTTGATATCAAACTAAAGTATTCATTGGTCGTAAGATACAAATATACTTTGATTTTTTAGATATTTTTCATCCATTTTTATTTAAGCTCTTGAATTCCTGACATTAGTTTAATAATGCTCAAACTGCAATTTTTAAATTATTTCAATTATAGATATAAAAAATTTTATAAACATAATGTTACAATTTGATTTAAAAAATGCATTAAAAGTTAAGTTTGTCAAAACATTTCTTGTATGCACATAAAAAATGTTTACTGAAAAATATTTCTTTGGAATTTTAGGCCAATTTGTATACAATGTTGATTAATAAAATTCATGTTTTATAATAGGATTTATAAAATATTTATTTCAAAAACAATCAAATAAAAATCATCCTCATAAATAAGTAAAAATATAACTATATCAATATTGCATATTGTAAAACATATATACACTTTTATATTTTATAACATAATTTCTATATTCTATCACAGTAATTCAGCAATGACTAAAACAATAATATAATAGACAATTTCAACTTTACAACTCAAAAATTGAATAAAATTTAATATTTGATGTAATAAATTTATATAACATATAATGAAATTTTAAATTAACATAAAATAATACTTTTATATTCTTGAGTAGTTTAATAGAATAAGATTTTTCATAGCTAGAAGAGAAAAAAAATTAATATTCAAATCTTGTTTTAAATTTTTTTTTTTTTAATCACGACAAGTTTTCAAATTATCAGGTCAAATTAATGTATATTTTTTGTGTTTTATTTATATAACACAAGTTTCTTTACAAAAAGTTTATTTATGATGTCTTAAATTTCGAAATTATCCTTTTATAAAATAGCATAGCGTAATTTTTATAAGTAAATCTTTGTGAAAATAATATTAAATGTTAATTCTTAGTTTGTTATGCTGATTAAAAATATTTTACAGATTTTAATCTCAGTTTTCTTTTAAGCTAGTAATATATTCAATTTATAGCAAGAATATTTTGTAATAAATTTGATTAAAATTTAATCTTTGTTCTTAGTATGAATAACTATCATAAAAATGTTTAAGTTATTTTTTTAAAATTGGTCAAATTAATATATTTTTTTGTATCATTACTATAATAATTCAATTATTGGTTAAAGTTTGGAAGAAGTGAATTTATTACAAAGCTCTTCTATTGGACATTTAATGAGAAATTTCATAGCATCTTATAAGAAAAATTAGAATAAAGATATAAAGTATTAAAACATTTTATATTGTAATTCTATTTCAAAAAGTAGATATCCTTAAATTCAATATACTTTAATTCTCACTTGTTTTTCTAGATAATACATGGACATTCTAAAGACATAGACACTTAAGATTCATTTCGATTTGGAAATCTTTAATAATTAAGATGGATGCTATAGAAGAAATTATACATCCTTAAATTCTGAAACAAATACAATTTAAAAAAAAAAAAAATATCATTAAATTTACAACAGAAATCCAGAATGTAAAATAGTTTACAATGGAAAAAGAAAAATATTCCAATAACATGAAATATTTTTGGTCCAGAACTAAGATATGTATTCAAAATTTGAAGCTGAAGAATATATTCAAGAAAAAAATTCTTTTTGTATTAAAAATAAATATAACAAAATGGAATGTTTTATTTGACTATTCAAATGCTTCTATATTAAATGTTCATTCATATTATGGAACAGCACCCTTTCTTTTCTTTTTTCTTACCAACAATATCTAAAGCATCGCCATGGAACTTTTGTGGAACAATACTAGGGGATGGTGGAGGAAAGTGTCCATTCTGAGGCTGAGATTTGGTGTTGTTATCTTGAACAGAACTATTAGAAGTAATACTATTACGTTGATCACACCTTTGCTTTTTCAGATCGGCCAGGCCAGATCCATATGTGGGACTTGTGTTTACAGTAACATGTATTTCAACATTAACTGACTGTCCTGGTTTTTGTTGTATGACAGAAGTTGTTTCCATCGTTTGTGGATGAGAAGAACTATCAGAAGAGGAAAACACATTAGCTATTGGTTCTAGAGTCTTTTTAAAAGTCTTTTCTACAAATTCATTTGATACTATATTATCTCTATTTGGTACTGTGGCACACTTATCACCTTGCTCAAGGGCTTCAGATGCAGATTTACCCCTGAAGCGTTGTAAAGTATCTTTTCCATCGAGTGGTAGGAAAGTAATATCAATGTCTTTTGGGTCAATCTCAGAATCAACTGAAGCTTCTTGTGAATCTAGAGAACTTTTCAAGTCTTCATCCTGAGGTAATAAATAAATTTTTAATAAAAATCAGTAAAATAATTATAGTTTCCATTACTTAATAAAATCAAATGATGCTACTTGATGCCTTTAAGCATTTGAATATGGTTAGTAACTTTAAAACTAAAAAAGTTATAAGACAAAATTATTCATTATCCTTTAAGAAAAATCAATAAATACTTCTTTTTATCAATGAAATTAAAAACAGTTCAACAAAATCATTAAACTATCTATATTTTAATTTAATACTTTTCAATTTTAGAACAAAATTTTTGTTCACAGAAATTTGTGATGTTTCTTTAACATAGATTGTTTAGCTATTCTGTTTTGAATTTTCTGATAAACACTGAAAGCCTCTTGTGTTAATTCTAAAGTTAACTGGATAATCTCTCAGAACTATGATTAGAATAATCAATGTTTGATTTACTATTATATTTGTATATTTCCTATCATCTTATTTGCAATGCTATTCTTTTCTTTCAGTTGTAAAATACGTTGAAAGCAAAACAAGAGTTTATGTTACTTTTAATGAATATGACAGGCAGATAACCTTTTCTTTAAGAAAAACCTTAACCTATGCAATTTTTTTCATTAGACTTACTAAAAAGAAGATATTGAGTTAATAACTAAATTGAGGTTAAGTAATAACCTTTTAAACGTATGGCTTATTATACAAATTTGTATCGTTCTTTAAGAATTCGTGAATAAGTAGCCAATCAACTACTAAAAAAGTAAAGTAATTATAGAAAATATTGCAAAAGTAGTTACCAACCAATAGAAAGGTGCTTTCATATTGTTCCATAAATCATTTCAGCAAAAAAGTTGCAAATGTTGCAGTTCAAAATATGATTAAAAAATTATCCTTTAAAATAAAGCAGTAACATAATTTAGCATTCTTAATAAGAAGATAAAAATATTCTAATCCTATTGGAATAACTAGTGGACTAGTTTTTCCCCAATCTGAGAAAGAATGTGATTAAAAAATATTGCGAATATATAAAATAAACATTATGAAAAATTAAAAAAAAAAGTATCTCAATTTGAATATGAAATTCCTATTTTTGTTGGTACATTAATCTTATTAAAAATTAATGAACAATGATTGTGTTATTTAATTAAATCAAAAGTTATGACATAAAATTTTCTTACACCAATTCAATTACTGAAAATGGATGTAATAAAAGTGATTAAAATGTTTTTTTTTCCATTTATTTACAACATTCAGGTATTAAAATAGCAATAAGCTCAATCGAGGATTATTTAAAAAAATAACTATGCATAAACTACTTTTAAAAATCATTTAAATAAAAAAGCAATTTCTTTTTTCCCCAAAGACTTTTCTTACTTAAAAAATGCAATGCATGACAAAATGGAAATGAAATTAAAATAGTTAAAAAATAGAATTTTAATTATTTTAAAGAGAAACTGCTTTTTTCCATATAAATATATAAACTCTATACCAAGACAAACTGAAAACAAATCACTAAAAAATTTGAGGAAAGATTTGTCAAAAACTTTCACCAAGTATCCTATTTCAAAACTAAATGTTTAATAAAAATAATTCACATAATAAGTGCATGTTAAAGAACAATAACACATTAATATTGCTTACGACTAGAAGATGAACATTTCCTTCTTGTCTTAATAAAGCTTCCTCTCTTGCTTCTCTTCGAGAGATTTGAGCTTTATCTCTAATACTTGTTCTTCGTATAGATTGGCTGTAAAAGTGCGATTGAAAAGAAATTAACGTTGAATTCTTATAAAAAGAAATCCAATTTATTACTATTAAAAACATTATATCTTACACAAAATATTTCCTAATAATACATGAATTGCCAATTGAATATTTTAATGTAGTGAAGAAACATTTATAATGATAAATATTATGAGTTTATGTATGGAAATTTTTCTATACAAGAAACATATAACTAGGATACAGAACTTGATATATATATATGTTACCGTGAAAGTCCGAAATCTGGAGAATGTCGACATTCGCTGGTGAATGTCAACATTCACGTAGTCGCTTGGTGTATGTCCGAAATATTTGCTAGATATCCTCATTTCTCACTTACACCGGCAAATGTCGACATCCACAATGCACTAATGGTGAATCTTGAATATGCGTTTCATCTCTCCGTATCCGGAGAGGAGAAATGCAGATTTGCATTTTCTTATCTCAATATTTCAGGCGTGAAAAACGTCACATGTGTGACGTAACTTATCGCCTCTCTTAGAAAGGAGGGCTGACCAATCACGGTGAGTAGAGGATCTTTAACCCGCGGGATAAACCTGACAACAAACAAATTAAATGCTCTAGGCCGCACCCAGAGACTAGGAATCCTAGTCTCTGGCCGCACCTCTTTGTTGACGTTGCCTTCTGTTATCTCCTTTTCGAGCTCTTTAATCATCTTTTCAAATTCCACCAAAGCTTGTCTGTGATTGTCGACATATACTGGCGATGGTCCGAAAGTGCAAGAAATGTAATCAATTGTACGGTCTTTCACCAACGTTTTTGGTATGTGTTGACATTCACCGGTGAATGTCGACATTCTCTGATTTCTATCTTTCACGGTAACATATATATATATATATATATATATATATATATATATATATTATGAATGCAATGTTAAATTTTAAAATAATTTGGAAAAATTTAAACAAATATAATACAATTAGATAACATAAAAACTGTAAAATGTATAAATGAAAAGAACAAAAAGAATGATTTTGTAAGTAAAATAAAATACATTCTTATTTATGGAATAATAATATGGAAAGAAATTGTAAAATGTATACAATAATAATGATTTATTTAAAATACATATTGGAACTCATCATCTCATATTATTCTCATTAACATAAATATTACTTATATATATTAATCAAATATATGAAGAAAATTTAGATTTTCTTCTTAATAATTATTCATGAATTTTTTTTTTTTAAACTGCTTTTCAATTTTACTATTATTCATATGTTAAAATTATTAAAATGGACAATAGCAAGTTATTTTAGCAGCAAGTTAATTTAACCTGAAATGACATAGTTTATTCTCTATTGTCCATTTTAATAATTTTAACATATGAATTAAATAACTCATAGAATATTAATTTCTCAATATAATTGGAATTTACTTTACAAATTTGAAGGAACAATAAATAATAAAAGAAATTTTCTAAGCACATGAAATAATAATGGGTTCTTTTTATAAAATTTAAAATGTATAACAATAACAATCAGACTCTTAAGTAAAATGTAAAAAAAAGTGGAATTTTATTCAGTTTGATTGCATTGCGAAAAAGAATTTCTTCTAAAACAAGTTTATTTAATGTAGTAAGATTCCATCAGCAGAATCTGAAATTATGCCATTAAGTTGGGAGGAAATTGGTAAATTTTTTATTGAGTAACAAAAGATTTTATTGACCATTTGAGTAACAGTTATGAAATTATGTCAACAACTTCTCTTATTTTTCAATAATTAAGTAATATTTTATTATTTTTTAATAATAATTAATATAATTTCAATAATAAATAAATAAAAAAAATATTGAAAATTATCAGAAATGAAAAAGCTTATAATACGAGTAGGTAAATCAGTTTTGCATATTCCTTTAGCCTTTTCCACTTTCTCTTATGAAGAGGTAACTACCCAAAATTAGTGCCCATGTATGTAACTGCAATTCAGAAATTTAAAGCACTGTTCAGTTAAATGTGATGGGATTAGAATTCAATGAATAAAATTAAGATTTTACTAATAAAAACAATTCCAGCTTAAGTACAGATTCATATCAACCCAACATCCATCCTCAATGCTCATTCTCTTGCAATATTAAGTTATATTACATGGCAATGTAAAAATTCAAAAATAACTTGTGTCAAAAGAATAAAAAAATTAGAAAATAGTTTGTAAAAGACTGTATAGAAAAATTAATCTAGAATCAAATAAAAATATTTTAAATATGCGTGAAAATATATTTCTGTCATTTAATTTAGAATTAAATCCATTTACATAAGTAATTTTTTTGAATTCAAATTTTATAACAGAAACAATACATAATAAATATTATTAAACATTGAAAAATTACAAAAAATGTAGAGTTTAAAATGTTAACTTTTGTATTTACAAATTAAAAGAGTAGAGTGATAAAAAAATTCAATTAATTTAGTTAGAAATTTAAATGAATATGAACTATTTAATAAATGTACCACAAATAATTACAAAAACTCACCTGCGAGTATTTTGACTATGAGTTCGTCTTAATCTATTTCTTTGGGAACCTTTTTTAGTTTCCATCTCATATTTAAGCTGCATTATTCTTTCTCTAACTTCAATATCTTCTGAAATATCTGTAATATTTTCAAGACAAAATTAAGCAAATATTGGAGACCATAAAAGTCTAGGTTAGATACAATATATATATATATATATATATACAACAAATATATATAAATATATATACAACAAAAATATGGGTTAAATACAATATATATATTTGATGTTTCCAAAAAAAGATAGATTAATCAGTATTTTGTCTTAGAACTAATATTTTATAAAATAATTATCAATAATTCCAAATTCCCTATTTAGCATCATTAAAGTATTAAAAAATTAGTCACATTTTTAATAAAAATTGAATAAAAAGGCAGTAAAACTGTTTCCTAATATAGCTATTAAATAAATTTTAAAGTTAAAAAATATATTTTAAAACTTGTGTTATAAAATAAAAACAAAATAATAAAGAGTTTGCTTTTTTAAACATAAATATGGATTAATAATATTTTACTTTATATCTGCATATTAAACCAAGTGATATATTTTAACAAAGTAGCCCTAGCCTTAAAAATACTAAAAATCTATATAACTTAAAAATTCCAATAAGTTAAACCTAAAATATTTTTGAAAATTTCATTTGCTTTTATTGCATTATCACTCTAGCTTGAGTATTGTTTTTTTATTATATTTAAATGTATATTTGGATGATTATCAAAAAGAAATGAATATAGAATCACAAAATAAAGCAATTTACTAAACCTTGTAAATGAAAAAAAAAAGTGTTAGAAAAAATGCTGTGAAATTCAAACCACTGCGCAAACAATATAAGAGATAAATGATCAAGGAAGATTTAAAAAATAAGTTAATATTCAACCTGTTTCAACAAATATAATTACAACTAATTTTTTTGAATTAATTATTTTATAATTGTCACTTTATTATAATAATAATAATCATAAGAATAATAATAATGCATCAGTAGGAAAAAAAAAAGTTATACTGTACAAAAAAAAAAAAAAAAAAAAAAAAAAAAAAAATCATGTAGAACTTTTTAAAGACAATTGTTAAAATCAAATTTTTAATGTATTTAGAAATTTTTATAAGTTTAAATTATTCAAATTTGCATAAACAAACAAACAATCATAATTGTTTTAAGCGAATTTATAAATAAATTTAACAATTCAGACAGAAAAAATTTGAGAAATGTTTGACCAAAGGCAAGTAAACACACAAAATATGAGATTTTTAATCTTTAAAAATTATGTAACTTACCATATGGTGTTTCGCCATTCTTAGTTTTAGCATTAATATCGGCTCCAGCTTGAACTAACATTTCAATAGCATCTGGCTATAAAAGTGTTTTTAAAGCAAAGAATAAAATAAGTAACAATTTCAAAATTTAAATACATCAATATATTAAAACATGAGTGAATTAAAATATACTATTTTCACAATTCATTTATAAAGAGAAAACAAATGAAATGGTTCTTTTTGATATATATATTATAAATAAGATAAACATATGTCACATTCAATAGCTATATGATACATTAATTTAATTTGTTGTTTTAAATATCAATTAACTCCTTTCTTTAAGATTTTTTATGAATGAGTTCACACATGAATATTTTGACAGATACAAAAATACAAAACATTTATTGATTATAACATTGGTGTTTATCACTCTGAAAATCTAAACTATGTTGATTGAATTTCATACATAATTTTTATTTTTGATATTGTAAATCAGAAATTATTAGCAGAGACCAGGTGAGCTCCTTGGGATAAATGGAATTTTAAAATTGTTTATATTATTTCACATTAATGAAATGGGGCTTCAATGATAAATTTTCCTGTTTTACAATTTAATTCTTAATGTAATTATATGATAAACAGCAATAATGAAATATACATGTGCATAAAGTGGAGTAAACTACAAATCTAAATACACATGTCAGGTTTTTGCACGATGCCACATAGGCTTTTATTTTTGAACAACATTTGAAACATTTGATGCAGATTATTGTTGTTGAAAAAGATAATTGTGATGACATTCACATCAACACTAATTATTTGAAACAATTAAATGAAAACATCAATGACCAGTAATAAAGATTTGAAAGTGATATAATTTGAATTGTGTTTACGATTTGTTGAATAAGAGAAGTGATTTGTTGTTATAAGAATTGTTTGAATTAAATGAAAACTGAGAAGATAAAATGAAACAAATGGTTGCTACAAAATTTAAAAAATATGAGAAATTAATTTATATTACCAAAATTTTCTGTTTCTTAGTTGAATGAGACAGAATTTTGTCATATTAACAATTTCTTCAGAAAAATTAGAAAACACTGATTTATATAATTAATACTAATTTTATATCCAATATCAAAATTATTATAGTAAAGTAAAAAACAAACCATAACTACAATTTTTTTAAAAATTCAAATTGAAAATTTTTAAATAGCTCATTTTACCAGTTTCATAGTGACTTATATACAATTATAATATATAAGTCACTATAAAACCAGTATAAAATCTATTTGTATTAATTATTTTAGTTATTGTAACAATGGTGATAAGCAGCTTTGGGGCAGACATCAAAACTGTGTTAATGTATCAAGTACATCATGCTTTATTTGGAATTGAGCTTATGAGCAATTACAAACTTTGTTTCTGAAATTTGTTAAATTGAAAATAAAATGCAGAATGGAAATGATAAAACATAAACTTCATGAACAAGTAATTTAAATATTTCAAAATGGTTGTGCCTATTCTTAGCCAAATTGTTGTTTACGTTTTATACGCAGTCATTTTATGATGCAAAAAAATTATTAACTTCGTTATCCAAGGATATATGAATAATTTATGTCAGAAGACATTTTAAATTCAATCAAACTTAAGTCCTCAAACTGTAAACTCTTTGTGTTAATTTATTTCTGAAAGTTAAAAATATCTGTAAATATATATTGAACTTTTTGAAGTATCTTCAGTGATTTTCAGATATACAGAAAAAAATATTTAACAAAGCATTGATAGTAAAATTGCAGACAAATATGTTGAGAATCATACATACAAGTAAAAAATAAACAAAATCTATTTTCCTTTTCTCATCAAATGCAAGAAAATAATTCAAAACACATAATTTTCCTAAATAAGATTTTTGTTTTAATTTTGTTAAATATTAATAAAAAGGATAATTCTCTTAGACTTCTTTAAATAATGCTGCTAAAAAAATTTGAAATTACACCATAAAATATTTTTATTTAATACGTTTATGTAATTTATGTTCTTAAAGTCTTTTTATTGTTTTTAAATACAATATAATATATTCTTTAAATAAATGTTGAAGAATTTTAAATGAGATTAAAAAAGAAAGAATTATTGTTTTTTTCCCCCCTATATCTTAACTGATGATCACTTGAAAGAGAATTAAATATAAGAATAAAAGACTAATCATGATTTAATAAAATTTGTATAAAAAACATTGCTAAATTCAATGCCTTAACATTATTATTCCAATTTAACAAGGAAAAACAGCAGCTTTAATTATTATAGGGAAACTTAGTACACATTCAGCACAGCATTTACTAGAAATTTAAAGGAAATACCTTAAGCTAAATGAGTATTAATGTAGAAGTTTTCTAGTAAAGTAATATATCGGAATGAAGTTTTCCAAGAAAGAAACAAATTCAAAAAAGTTATTTGAAAATTACTGTGAATTGGCATTATTAAAAAAGTTTCTTCCTCTACAATCAATTTAAGTGCAAAATTCCTAAATGGACTAAAATCTACAATTTTTAAGTAGATACCAAATAATTACGAATATCTATATTTGAAATGGTAGCCAAATCCACTAACTCCTGAGCTGAATGTGAGTACTACCAGTTCAGTCACTTTTTGACTTGTTTTGCATTATATTTAATGAAATTACTTTAAATTAAATGTATCAACTTAGCATATTAAATATAGATCAAAATTTTTATGCCATTTTAAGCAATTAGGAATTTACTTATTCATATATAATTTGATATTTGTACCAATAAATTATCACGCCAACAATTAACATTTATAAGTTACATATTTTATGTAAAATGGACACATTTGTGAAATATCAATTATAATTTCAATATAAAATCTTATAAATTAAATAGAGAATCTTACATGTCCCCAGCAAGCAGCAGCATGAATTGGTTGCCAATGATCATCATCGTAAACATCTACAGTTACATGGTTCTCTAGAAGATAGTCCATTGCTGAGAGATATCCATTAGCTGCTGCAATATGTAACTAAAAATGGAAAAATAAAAAGTAAATCTTTTCATTGTTGATAAATTTCTATCACTGCTTATGAACAAAATTAAACAATATTTATAAAAGTAAATTCAACTGCAAGCAAAATAAGAAATTGGGCCACTTTTTAGCTTGATTTTGTTTTGATCAATGATTTTAATATTGAGTTTATAAATAAGAAAATTGACACAAGCCTATACTATTAGAAAAACTGATGTAAAATATAAGCATGTAAAATGAAATGTATGTTTATTTTGAGAACTTAAAAATGACATTTCAGTAACTCTTAAATGCAACTGTAATAAATAAAATCAACTATTTATAAAATCTATACAATATGAACACATAAATGCAGATACATTTACATATATAATTTTTTGTTTTCATGAGTTTGCGAACAAAAATAAAGGGAAATGAGAAATATGATTGTTCCTCTATGGTAATACTTAAGGGGCCTCAATGGCCATACTTAATTTACAAACGTTTTATAAATCAAGTCTAACAATTTGAAGAAGATTCTTAAACACCATAAACACAAAGGACTGAATAGTAATTGAATTTTAAAAAAAAGTTAACACCATAATTATTTAGCTGCAGGATCAATTAAAATATGATTAAAGAGAATACAAATAAATAAATGAAACAAATAAAAAGTTAGAATATTTTCTCCATCTCTTCCTTACAAAGTTAAAAATTAAATAAACTAACAGACAAAAACATTTTTGCAAAACTTGCTTGCACTGCTTTAAAAAATATTTTCTTATTTAATTCATAGATGTATATTTCAATGCTTCTATTATGATACCACAGTTACAGTACCGATATTTTAATTGATTTTTAAAAAAACTTAATTGGAGACAAGTTTGTTCGATAATACTATCAGGACTTTACAGTATATCCACATAAATAATTTTAATAAAAACATTAGTATGATCTTTCCAATCAGGGAAAGTAATATAGATTTTCTTGTCAGAGATTTAATGTGATAGGAAACCAGAAAGATATCAAAAGAGTAAAAATGTTTTAAATATATAAAAAGAATATAATTGATGCAAGATACTCTTACAAAAAAAAGAATGTAGGCTTCTTTTTTTTTTCTTGCTTCAAAGTACTGCACATATTCTTAGATATGTTAAAGAATAACAAATTATTTCCATCCTTTAAATGAATTGTTTCATTTGTCTGGGAAAAAATTAATTAATTACTTATAAAAAGAAAATTAAACTCTAACTTAAAGAATACATATGCAATAGATTTATATTTTCTTGTTATTTATAGAAAGTTGAATTTAAGAAAGGAAGAAAAAACTTTAAATTATTTCAAAAATAAATTGCACAGGAAATACCTATTAGTAAAAAATAAGAAACTAAGTAAACTTAACTAGTTTCTGTTTAGTTAATAATCTGCCTAGAAATATAAACATTACTAGTTTTGTGGAATATTTGAGATATCAATTCACAAAACTAGTTACTTTTATATTAAGTTATAATTATAATAAATGAAACACATTCTATGAATGCATTAATGAATAGAAAATTTTTAACATTCATATTAAAAAAAATATTTTCATTATGCATTTTAACAAAAAATTATAAAATATATCACTCACAAGACTGGCACCATTTTTATCAATGAAATCTAAAGATCCTCCTTGAGCTACAAGTTCTTTCATGTCATTCAGCATCTGAGTTTCTGTGGCAGCTCGTGTAGAATCAATCATTTCTTGTGTAATGCCTACAAAATATCAAACATTTTATGAAAAATAATGTACTAATATAACAAATTTATTTCAACACAGAAAATTACACAAATAATTAAATTAGAGTGGAACTGATGCTAGAAAACAAAACATTTTCAAGCATCATCATAATTACATTCGTCATAGGACCAACACTAAAAACTATTAATACATGGTATATAATTGAAATTTTACTGATTTTTAAAGCATACCAACATATTTGTATTAAATGTGTATTAAAAAGTTTAACACTCAGTTTTGCTTTAAAATGAAAATTAAAATATTTCAATTTTTACACCTGAATTAAAAAAAACATGTTCAATATTTTTGCTTATATCAAATCAATCCCCTACTTTACCAAATATTGCTATATTGTCTTATAAGAATAAGAGTTTGGTTTTTAATAAAAAAAATATTTTAGAAATAATTTTTATGCAGAACAAACAAGCAAGGTTATTAGTCTGCTTGCAAAGTAAAATTTCAAAAGGGATTATTTCTTCTTTTGCACATCTTTCTTTTACTTCCACTTTTCTATACCCGACAAAATCATTCTCCTCCCTCAAAATAAATACTTCTTAGTAAGACTGCTTGAATATGAAGAAAAGGAATTGAATAAACAAAAAATGTCTCCTATTTAAAAGTGTTTTGAACAAAATTTCAAGGCTCAAAATACATTATGACTTGACAGATACATAAAAGAGAGAGAAAAGAAAAACACAAGGCACAAATGAAAGTGACTATAGAGGTGTGAGATAATAGTAAAATAATTTTAAAACAAATAGAAATTGTTATCTCAGATGTTTAATTATAAATGGGAAAAGATTACTAATGTTGTTTTATTGCCATACAGATAATTACCTAATTTAATAGCATAATTTAATTTGATATTTACATAATTAGCATTATAACTCGTTTTTAAGCACAATTTGTCATTCTTAACCCCTTCCAGTACGATTTAATAATGAAAAAGTATGCATGAAATAACCATTTAATTTTTACCATACATGTTAGTTTCTATTGATAGCATTTCCCAAAAGTTTACACTCAATACTTCCTCAAAAACCTCTAATGGATTTGGATTAGCATCTAGTTTTTGCATAATCAGAGTGTTTACACCAGGTATTCCTGTAATTTTTTTTATTTCAGGCACATTATCTATTTCCTTCCAACACCATTTTTTCGATTGTGTGTCTGTGATTCCAGAAAGTTAACTATCATCATCTTTGTCGTCTAGCACGTTTTTGCTTACTTGGTAATATTTCACTATCATTATCTTCATTTTTAGTATGAGGTAAGTGTTCACTTATTTCTTCTGATTCTTCATAATCGCTCCAATCACTGTGACCTTCCTAGTCTGCAAAACTCTTATCCATTATAGTATTTACTATACAACACGTTTTTCCTTTACAGAAATATTTACTGACGGCCGATCACACTGAATTTTTACGAGAATGAAATCTTACAGACTAACAACAATTCGTTTGTGACTTGAACCAAGAAATTCCAACGGTAATCAATATGTGATATTTCCACAAGTAAAAAAGATGTTGCCACATTCAGTACACTAGAAATTTTAAACTAAATTAATTATCATAATCAACAGCATGCATGACGAGTGTAGCTCGACATTGTGCGATATGGCATGAAAAACCAATGACGAGCTAGACTCGTCATTTTACAGAAAGGGGTTAATAACTGCTGACTATTAAAATGTATGACATGTTAAGAATAAAACAATTTAAGAAGTATCTTCTAATTACCTTTTACATTATTTTATTATTAACATGTTTTAGACATAAAATATGAATCAATTATAGTAAAATAAAAATGAAATTTAAATAACAATTCCAGAAAATAAATTATATTAAAAAATTACTAGACAATTAAACAAGAAAATAGAACTAATAATCTTTGCAATGGATATTTTATAACTAATATGTTATTACGTTTTAATATATTATCATCGTTTATATTCTTTTAACATGATTTTAGTTAAAACAATGAAATTGGTGAAACACATGTTTATATACAGCAAAATTTTTAAATAATTGAAGCTGGTTTATGTTTCTTGAGCCTTTTTTTTCCCTTGACATTCTAGACAAGCTTTAAAACATTTGGACAGAGTATTTAGAATGTATAAAATAGTCGCACTGATGAATGAGAAACAAAAATTAATGAAATAACTTTTCAGTATTCATATTCTATATTAATATTTCTTATCCAAGTCAAAGTTTATTTTTTCCCAGCTGCTATGATACATAGGTTTATTTGCAGCATGGACCGTGTAAACGCTGATACCTTTAGACATTGGAAAACTGCTCCTTTAATATACTTCTGGGAAAACTCAACATATTTATTTTGATTTAAATGGTAGAAGCATATCAGCTCATGGCATTTTCTTTTACATGAACTTCATTGCAAGAGGGAAAATGTCACAAACAATTCAATTCTCTTTTGAACCATTTATTTTTTTGATCATGGAAATTATGTTAATTTAAAGAAATCTAAAAAGTAAAATCAAGGTTCTAAATTTCTTTTCCAACTGCATCTTCTCACAAAAATAATAGAAGATATTTTACAATGGAGTGTAATATATATATTTTACTTCAAATTTTTAAATGAAGAAAACTGACTGTATGAGGTTACTTAATCTTAACCTTACTATAAAAGCCCATGAGTTAAACATGCCTCAGGTTAATTGATGATTGGTTCCTTGTAGTTGGCAATATTCTAACAATCACTTTTTTTCATGAACATTCTTAGTATAGAGAAATGTAAAATAGTGAGTTTTTATGTAAAGATTTTATTTTGCTAGCATTTTGATTTTACTTTAAAGCATGTTTACCATTATGAATGGGGATTTTTTTTAATGAAAAAACAAACAACTATAAATAATTAAACAATTATTTTAAAATGTGAATGTTACAGTAGTATGTAGATAAACAGAAAATTTTTTTTCTTTTTCAAATGCCTAGCAACATGCAATCACTACATTAATTTCTTGAAAATAAGAACAATAAGTGAAATCATGATATTATATTGAAGTGATTTCTATACTCACTTTTTACTTTTGATATATTTATCATAATATGAGCATTTTTTATGAGAAAATTACTATTGATAATTATTGATACAGGTAAACTATACAGCAAATATTTAAAAAAAACTGTGTAACATGATTGAGCCTTTTTGAAATTTTTTATGCTGGATAAAAAAATTAAGAGAATTATCACAATCTTTCTGTCATGAATTTAAATTTCATATTGAAAAGTACTAACAAATCAATATAGAAAGGTATACAAAGAAAAATCAATGCTTTTTTAACTTATTTTTTTGCATTATTTCTATATTTAGCATATAATAAGAAACATAAAATTTCAAACCATTTCTAGGAATTATTTTTAGATGGGGGAGAAAAAAATTAGAACCTAAATCTAAAACGTATGTTAAACACTAAAAACATTAGCTTTTCATTGAAATAATATGCCAACTAATAACTTTACCTTTAAAATTGAATTTAAAATATCAACCTTAAAATTTTTATTTTTAGTTTAATAACAATTATTTTAATTATAAAAAACTTTTAAAAGAAATATACGATTTATTTTTATCGAGGATTATTGAATGTAAGTTTAATCATTACAATTAATACACAAGAAAAAGTTTAGTCAATAACTATAGAACAAAAATAAACAATATTTATATTAAAAATATATCGTTTAGTTCCAAATATATTTCATATTCTTTAAATTTCTAAATAGATACATAGATCTTTAGAATGTTTAATTTGTTAAACAACTTTTACGCCACAAAAAGTATATTTCAAACTAATAACAGAAGCTGATAAATGCAGATATTAAATATTAGGAAACATTTTTACAAAACACACATTATTTTTTAATAGAACAATTTGTACAAAGTATTATAACATAAAAAAATGTTTGTTTTATAAAGTTTAAGGTACTGAAAAATTTGTCTATCCAACAACAAAAAGGTATCAATTTAACTTTTAACAATACCTAAAGAACCTTGAGAGTATAACAAATAAGAAAAGATACTTTTATTTCTTTTTTTTTTTTATTAAAACATTTTGTTATGCAGTTGCTTTTCAATTTCCTAAAAATAAGGATTTTTTTTTTTAAATATTTATTTTATTTTACAATTTATTATATGATAATTTAATTTTTAATAAATATATTGATTCCATATACTACTTATTTTATTTATAAATATTTAAGTATTTCTTAAATATTTATAAATGAAATAGGTAGTGCAATTAATAATTCAAAATTAAGTTTTGTAAAAACATTTGCAGATTATATGCAAGAAAATCAAAAAAATTACCTTTTTTAGCCATCTCATTTTCAATGTAATCTAAAGTAGCATCATCATCACATATGTCATAGGGCATATTTCCATCAGCATTTACAGCTAACAAGTCAGCTCCCCTGTAAGTATATAGTGAGTTATTCTTTTAAATTATTTACTTTTTATTTATATCATATTTACAACACTTAAAAATTTTCTTTTTCAATTTTAGAGAAGTTCATGTATTTTTAAAAAATTTTCGCAGATTTCATCAGGAAACTTTTTAGATGGTGTTTGCTAGGATAGGTCAATTTATCCATTAATTTAGATAATGATTAATTTTTTGTTTGCCTGAGTACTTAATATAAAAAGAAAGAATAATTAAACACAGAATAATTTTATATAACAGATGCTGTTGTAGATAAAAAGGGAATATTTCCCGTTTAACAAAAATAATTAAGTCTTCAGTCTTTGTCTCAATCTGTTGGAATTGGATGCTCCCATTTACTTACTAAATTAATATTTACAAAAATATTTATACAGATATGATATATAGATTTAAGTTGTTAACCTTTATGACATCCAGATGATGCTGATGATGATCACCTCGAAAACTACCCAATTGTTTTCAATAAAAAAAACACACAAGATAATTCCATTATATTGCTAATTTTTATTCTCTAATTTATGCTTTGTCATCATTATACTGGGGTGATATTATTTTTTTCATTTTATTTATGTAATTTTCATCCTGTTATGTAATTTTTATCATGCACTGGGCTACTCATTAATAGTTGAAGGAAGTCAAAGACAGAAATGGAATTAAAAAATTCATTGCAGCTTGAAACATTATATTGTCAGAAAAATGCTTTTATATATCTATATATAAATAAGTGTGCCATTTCTCAAAATTATATTGTTAAGCTTGAACAAGCAATATGGTATGCCCTATATGGCCTTTAAAACCTAAAACAAACCTTGAGTTTAACATAGAAAATTTAATCTGTTAACTTTCAGATTAACTAAAATATATTAGTTATGATTATCAAATTAACAAATAAAATATGAGCAACAATTTTTTAACATAGCCTTTTTAATTTATTATTCTGCCATATCAGTTCTGGAAATATAATAATAGGATTATATATAAAAACATCACATACTTGGCAATAAGATATTTAACAATATGCAAGTGTCCACAAGTAGCAGCTGCATGGAGAGGTGTCCATTGTTCACTATCTTTAGCATTTACATTTGCACCAAATTCTATGAGAAGTCGCATCATTTCTTCACTGTCATCAATGCAGCACTAAAGGAAGTGTAATGACTAATGATATAACATATGAACATGATTTCAATAGAAATTATTTTTCAATAAATTAACTGGAGTAATTGAAAATTTCTAAGCCACTAGATTAGAACTACCATGAATCATTTGTTTAAATCATTTTTCTGTAAATTAAAATGAATATTTTAAACTTATTAACAAATATAAAAACTAAATCAAAATGATTTACATTATTATATTTTTTTATAATTAATGAGAATATTTATTTTATAATTAGCATGAGTATATTTTAGACTTTCACACAATAGAAAGTATTCTAATGATTTAACTAATAAATCAATCTATATTTTTAAAGCTTAATTTTAAAAGGTGGTATTCAAAATATAAGCAAACTACAAGACACACATAATTGTACTTATAAAAAGCATAAGTATAGTGTTTTTTAACTTTAACAATTTTATTCATGAAATATATATATTTCAATGGTCCAATTTAAAATTATTTAAACACTAATCATTGAAATAATTTAAAAAAACTGTTAATTTTTTTTTAAATACCTGATGTAAAGATGTTAAACCATCTTCATTTGTAGAATCAGGGGATACACCAAGCATGAGTAATCTTTTAACTAAAAGCAGATAAAGGAAAAAAAAATTTGATTGTTATGTTAAGCAATTAAATCTCTTTTTGAATAATAAATGCAGTATAATTACTACATACTATTTTACATACATTTATATTACATATTTGAAAATAAATTAAAAAATTTTGAATTTTGTAGAAAATAAAATTAAAAAATTTTAAAGAAATTTTTACATCTGTAATACAAACATCTAGAAATTTAAAGTGTTAACATACACTATAATATTTTGAAATTTCATTTCATTTCATTTCATTTATTTTATTTATTTATTTATTTATTTTTTTTTTTTTGTACAAAGAAAATGTGTAATCAAAAATGATACATTGATATAACATTTAGATATTTCATTATTAACTTTTTTTAATTTTTCTTTTGTAATAAATTAAATTTATTGAAAATCGTCATAACCAAATTAAAAATGATTAAGAATATGAACAATGATTTTCCAAAATATAAATACACAATAAATAAAAATATACAAGATAAATATGATATACCGTATTTTTCGCCGTATAAGACGCACCCAATTTTAAAGGAGGCAAATCTAGAAAAAAAAGATTATGAACCGAATTCTGTAGTAAAATATTTTATATCAACTGTATAACGTGCACGATGACTCCCCGTGGAATTGTTTCTTTTGGGAAAGTTTTCCTTTTAAAGATCGACATTTGCGGCAGTTTGGTACCATCTGCACAGCAGGACAGCACAACCGAGTAGTGGTTTTCTCATGCCCTGAGGTTTTTACGGTTAGGCTTTTGGCTCCTTTGTTATCTACGGTTCTGTTAGATGGCACATCAAACGTTAGCGGGACTTCATCCATGTTCCCAATCTGGCTCATTTTAAAGTTATTCTTCTTCCTCGCATCAATAACAAACTTATGAAAAGACAGAATCTTTGATTCGTATTCCTTGCCATGGTGGGCTTTTTTTTTTTTGCCGTATAAGACGCAGGCACTTTTTCCCCCCCGATTTTGGGGAGAAAAAGTGCGTCTTATACGGCGAAAAATACGGTAAGTATATTACACAAGCATGATAACAATTCATGCAATCCTAGACTTTAATGAAAGTAAGATTTTTCAAGAATTAAATACTTAGTGTATTAAAATTTAATTTTTGATTGTTTTAAATATTTGACATTCAAAGTCATACCAAGAAATAAGAGATGAAAAATAAACAATATAATCACAAGCAATAAGATTAAAATAAGAGTTCAAAAATACTATAAAGGATGCTTCAACCACAATTTTTGATTTAATGAAATTTGAGTTAGTTTGGGCAAACAAAATATGTTAATATCTGGAAAAGTCAATTTTACAAAAGATTTTAACCACAGAAGAAAGAAGAAAAAATGAGACAGAAATATTTAGAAAAAATTAAGAATGTTTCCATAGCTTGTGCAAAATTTAAGAAAATGATTATTTTCAACAATGCTCAATCAACGTTAAGAATAAAATTTTAAATAAACTAATATTGAAGACTTTTGAATAAAAAATAAAAACATGAATTTTAAACTTTTGCAACCTATGCTTCTCATTTATTTAAATAATTTTATTTTGTCTCTTTTTGTGTATGATCTTTGACCTTGCATTTTTGAGTGTAATATATTAATGATGTTGGATTAAAAGTCAAGTGTTTTCAAGAGAATGACAAGCATAAATCCCTTTTTATCAAAAATAAAAGTTTCAGATATTCAAAGTTTTATTTGTCTATTCTATGTACAAAACACATGACATTAATTTGTAATCAAGGCAAGTTGCATTAAGAATTTTAAGTTCAGATTTGCATAATAATTTCCTTTTCATATTCTTTGCTTTCAGAACTTTAAAAAAAAAAATTAAATAAATAACCATTAAAGTTTTTAATGTATGGAGTCAATGGTTCTGTAATAGTGATAAATCCTAGGTTTAATACTATAATAGTTGAAATGGAAATTGAATGTTATGTTTTTGCTTTTTTACAAATATCTATTGTGGAAGTTCAAATATTTGCTTGGGAATTTTTAGGTTTCCACTATTACGATACATTATTTCTCAATATCAACTGGGAGTCCCAGAAGGTAATAAAAAGCATACATGTTTAAAGCACTTCATAAGCTATGCAGTATGAAAAGCATACATTCAAGAAAGGCTGCCTACTTTGGAATGGTGAGTCCCTGGTTTCCTCATAATCAAATATGAGACATAAATGTCATATTTGACTGTCTAATTTTAGACATATTTGTTGAGATAGGTATGTCAGATTTTAGGGTTTCTTCTCTGGTGATACATAAATATGGGTCATTAGCTAAATAAAATTACTTTGAAAACAATATGCTTTGAAATTATAAAGCTTCTAATAGCTTTTAGCTACTAAAATATCTATTGTACAGTTTAAAACTTTTCATTATTTTACTAAAAACTGTTAAAGGACCAATCAAATATAGGAAAATCCTGTTTTCCTTTGAAGCAATAATTACTTCTCATTTTTATAATTTTGACATAAATTAACGCTTTCTAGTTTTTAATAACATTAGAAGAACTTGTTGGTCTTTGAAAATATTTTTCAGAACAGTAAAATTTTCATGCAATATTGTGTAAGCCATGAGCTATTGAATTTTCTATGCAAAGTAAATTTTTATTTTTGAAAAATTTTTAATTAGAGTTAAATAATTATTAAAATAGGTAAAAATGATTCATTTTTCATTACCTGATATTATCAAATAACTTAATAAACTTTTACTAAGGACCTGAAACAAATGAAATCTAATCCACTAGAAAAAAAGAATCACTGAAGGGGGAAAAAAGTGACACACAGCTAGGATAAACATTAAAGTATATTAAAAGTAATTAAAAGCAAATTAATGTATGGCAAAAAATCTTCTTTCTAATCTGGATCAGATCAGGTCCATGACTGCCTCCTATTTCAACCCCTCAAGGATTGCATCAGGGTTGCGCAGGAGGTCACTGCGCGAAAAGCCAATACATTTCAGTAAATGTTCGGGACTGGCTTCTTCAGTGTTACACTTTGTGCAAGTGAAAAAAACTGTTTCCCAGGGAAATCCTTAGGGTCCTAAAATGTCCGGATTTGAACCTAGACAAGGCTGAACCTAGTCATGCCTTTCATCGACAAAGCTCAAAATACCTTTAGAATCATAGTACCAAGGATAAGACGGCCGTATTTTCCAAGATGAATTGATTAGAGCTCTACTCCTGTAAATTTCCTGGAAAGTCAAAAGCTCAGAAGGATACAGAGGTAGAGATGATCCTTTTTTAGCCAGCCCATCGGCGATGTCGTTATATTTAAGGTTAACATGTGATGGTATCCATTGGAAATGCATAATAGAAGGCTGTGATAATGCTTCAAGTTTTTTAAAAATAAGAATGCCCCTTTGGTTCACAATACTCATCCAATCTTCAAGGTACAAAATTTCGCTACGACTATCGACAAGTAACCAAATCTCACCGGTTAAATGTTTGTCTAGGGAAAAGTCTAAAGCCATGTCAATGCTTTTAAGTTCTGCGCCAAAGACGGAGTTCTATCTTTTTCAGGTACTCAGGGTAGTAATATCAACAGAAGCCGTCCCCTTTTCCTTAAGTTCTTTATGACTAAAAATATTAGAATCAACTCAGAAGTATACTTATCCAATTGTCCCAATCATTACCAGATTATAAAAAACGGAACGCCGTATAATATAGTGAAAGTTGTCTACAATTGAAACATTTTATTAACATCTAAAGTGTCTGGAAAACAGGAACTTGGAAAGATGATTTTTCCTTCACGAAATTTAGATCGCAAAAACTAGCAACATTCTACAATATTTCAAATAGCTGAAAGAAATGTTACTTCACTAAATTATAAAAATTAAAATAACGGTGCGATTCTATTTCGCCAAAACAGCATTCTTGGCAGCAACACACAAAATAAACGTGTAAAAAAATACCCTTGTAACTGCCAAATGTAACATATTTTATTTTGGAAGACACAAATCTTATCTTTTGAATGTTTGTAAAAACATTGGAACAAACATGAGTCCACGTTTTTAAAACGTAAATCTTTTTATATATTTATAAAAAGATTTACGTTTTAAAAACGTGAAGGTAGAAGGTTGCAATAAAAGTCAGTATTACTATTTAGCAACTTTATCACTTAAGCCAATGAACCAAAATAATTACAGCCTCCGATCCTTTTGCACTTTTACTGATTTATTTAAATATATTTTGAACAAGAAAAAAAAGAAATGTTACCATAAATTATTAACTGAAAATGAGATATTTACAGTTATATAAAATGCGTATTTCCAAAATAGAGTCGTTTCAAAAAATTACAAATATTGATGATTGTTTTAATTAAATCAAATTCAACAGGATATATAAAGACTATTGTTAATTTTATAAAAATACAAATGGAAAATGAATATTAGATTGGAATAATTTTCTTAATTTTGAATAACGTTAACAGTGATATCATCATGTTGAAGTAGCATGATTACAATTAAAATATTCAATAATAGCACTTATTTTTGTAAGATGTTGATTATATAATTCTAACAATATAATGGCAGCATGAAAAATGCAGTAGTAAAAAATAATGGATTAAATCATCCAAAACTATAAAACAAATTTATAACAAACTTACTTTAAGCACACATTAACATGTTATCCATAACTTTGGAATGAACATTCCCAGACCAACATACTTTATTCGTCAGTACTTGAAAACACACGGAGAAGTGCATAAAAACTTTTATGTATTTACTACAAATTTTATAAGTTAATCTGATAATTTTGTCATTTTAGCCTTTTCTTGGGCTCTCTTGCCATAAATAAAACTTAAATTAAACTTCTTTTAATTTGATGAATTTTAGGAAAAAACAAATGTTTCAGAAAAGAGATTTTGGGCATTTTGTAACATTATATAAAGGGTATTACGATAAAAATAAAAGGTTACTAATACTTTACACTTTTTAAAATTCTCATTGTAACAATTTATTTATATAAAATTATTACATAGGGTAGAAGTATTAATTTTCTATACATATAGGTTATAGGTTTCAAATTATGAAAGAACCGAGAGAATTGTGAAAGAGATTTGTACAAAAAATTTCTGTTCGAAGAAATGGCTTCTGGAAATCTAATAAAAGATTTTTTAAAATACCGAAAATTACAAATCTTACTATTTCACAATACAAGAAATACAAAATTATTAATCATGCCAACAAAACCTGTGACCAAACCAAAGTCTTATTTAATGAAAAGTGTGGTCAAAATATAGTGTATATAAATTAAAAAATGATATTAAATGGAAATTTAACAATCCTCAGAGAATAAAGCAAATCAATATATAGTTTTATTCTTCAGACACAAGTTTTCTTAAAGTAATAAATTGACAGATTAATAATAAAAATCAAATCGTAAACGCGTTTGCTCCTTTCTTTATACATTTTAAGTGCAAGTCGATAAAGTTCCCAAATGCAAGCATGTACAAATGAGTATTGTCTTCCTTCAGATAAGTAGAATGATGTAAGAAAAAAGGTGGAGCAACGTAAAATAGAACACCGTCGACAAATCTCGCTGTGCTAAATATATTCCAGAAATAACTAGCCGAGTTCCAATGATAAAAGGAAGTTCTAGAAATGGATATCAAGATGAACATGATCGATTAGTGGACCGCCAAGAGATTATGGAGTGATCGGAGATGTTAATTTTTATGATTGGCATGCTAAAAATATATTTAACTTCCGATCGCTATTGAAAATAGTCGCGAGACAAATTAAAAATGGCTTGTGACCCACAAGTTTATCAAGTTGCATGCAGCGTCTCTAGACATCTTTATGATTAATTCCGGAAATATTCGTATCAAAAGATTATACCAACTCAGTCAGCATAACTCCATATTGATTAAGCCTGCCACCAAACTCAAAATACCTGGTAGTGTACAAGTGTGAGAGATTATGAGTATGAAGTCTCCAATCATATCTTCTACAGAGAATCATATCAGACATTTGCATGCAAGCCATACGACGGATAACAGATAATGCTGACTATTATATTAAGGCACTATCTATTCTGGTAGTTTTTCAGGTGCTATTATAATGTTGTGACACACTCACAATAAATCATCTACTTTTAATGGCAAATCATTGCAATATGTATGTCCAACCACTGTAAACCTTTCGATATGCTAAACCAGTCTTTCTGAATCCGATAGAGCGATCCTTGTCAAATTTTGATACACACTAGTAATTAAGATAAATCTTTTAGCAAGACATGATGTCTAAAATCAAAATGCAACAGAAATTTTTTTCCTAACTGGTAAAGTGCCTATTACATATATTTATTAAATGTGTAGATTTGATGCGATGAATTTTTATCATTTATTCATTGGAGAATTTTAATGAAATGCTGTTTAAGTCAAAATATTTTTGCATTCGTAATTTGATTACAATTGGACAAATAGGCCGATATGTTTTTGTGATAGATTGCATGTTTACTTCAGAAAAAATATTTCGATATCGATTTCCTACTTCAATTTCATACTTTCATATCGAGAAGTGCGACAAGTAAAATTATCCAAGAACCAGGCAGCAAAAACATAACAGTTAATCAAGTTTTATGTGATGAGGCCATATGGATTCTTAGCACATAAATAAATGTATTTGGTAAAGACCATTGATTAATAAAACACATAAAATTAAAAAACAATGCTCATTTTATATTGGTAATATTTTAATGTTATATCTGGCGAGAAATCCCTTTATGTAACTTAATGAAGGGAAAAAATTAAATCATAACATATGCATCTAATTTAGTACAATACTAATTTAAATTAATATCTAATAAGGTTACGAATTATATTAAAAAGAAAGTTATGAAACAAAGTATTTTTCGATGTGATCTCAAGAGATTTAAAGCAACACAGTGAGATCGAAGTGATTTTGAGTTACGAAAAATGCAAACTTGTTTTGAAGGAGACAAAATCCATAAGAGGGTTTTGAAAACTTGTTAATGAGAAATAAAAGAGTATTCTAAATGGAAATTGCAGAAAAATGACAATTCATGCAAAACATGTCTCTATTTCCAACTTCAATTTCAATGTAAAACATAAATAAATTGTGCGGCTAAAATGTCAGCTTACAGAAAAGTTAAAATTGAAATAACACCAAAGCAATTCGTTCAACTAAAATAAATATGCCATAAATTGTTGAAATTGAGTAAGTTTCAGGAAAACACTTTCATTATTTGATGATAAAGATCTCGTACATTACACAACTTCCTATTTTAAAATAAAATATCGAATTGCCAATGGACAACGAAACCTCTAAAAAGCATATATATTGATAAAAATCTTAAAAACTTATTCAATAATTTCCAGCTAAATACATGTTTAATTTCAGCACATGCAAACTAAACAATCATATATCTTTAAAAATTATTTTATTTTTTTTTTATTCAATTTTAATTTTATTATGTTTTTTTATATTAAATTAATAAAAAGAAGATTCTAAATGTCTATGGAAACTAAAATTAAATTACACTGAGTAATGAATTCAATAGTGCTAAAAATATTTGATATATTTCCTCATTAACATTTTTTCAGTAATTTAACACCGTATATCATATTATTAATAGTTATAATTTATCTACTTGTATTAATATAATGCTAATTTCTGATCACTTCAATGAATAAAATTTAATACAACAAAAATTCCACAATAATACTCTTTTAAACAAGACGGAAGTATTAAGAAATTAAAATGGTAAATTAACGTCGATGTAGTGTTATAAATGTTTAGAACAAATAATATTCGATATGCGTACTTTTATTTTGCAACAAGTGTAGTCTGTGTAGTTTTGATGAAACTAAAACTTGGATCACTTTCTGACGGTTCGATTTAAGCTAAGCACGAACCATAATTTTTTTAGGATAGTAAAGTCTGAAGAGAATCCGGTAAGGTCCTTTTAGAGATTATCAAACTTGTGATCAATTAGATCACACTATATTGAAGTCATCTACATGCTAGAGAAGGAGTAATCTTTTTTAATGTAAAGTTTATGGATGCTTATTCTTCAAATCACCGAGCACTATACAGTGTTTATGCCTATAGCAGAGTCACTGTACTTACAATAAAGTAAGTGTTACTAATTCTATTCCGTTACCATATTCTCAAGCACTTCCTGAGCGCAAATTTCAGTTTGGTGATGGGATTTTCTACTTAAATTTTATTGCTTTTGATAAAAATTGATAAAAATTTATTTTTATCTGCTATTTCCAAAACATTGACTTTCGATTAATCGGTAAAATAGGTTTTATTACATTACTCATTTGGCTGTTATGTATCAGAACTTGTCAATCTTTGTTCCACTCAATTGAAATGTGAAATTCTTATTTGTAGTTGCTTTTCCCCATAATAATTGAATTTGCAAACTCTTTATTATTGTTTGCACATTAAAACTTTTTTTGGTAGTATTGAGCAAATCGGACTAGTCTGGAATAATGCTTTTTAGTCTAGAATAAAACCTAGTCTGGAATAAAAAAATCGTAAAGCTTTTCTAATAGGGCTTATCATAGCTTGACGGTGGGACAATGCTCTTTAGAACTAAAGATCTCCGGTACGATTCCAGCCACTGTTGGTGAATTCCAGTCACAGTAGTGAAATTAAAACACTTTACAATTGCCTTTGACAGTTAGACTGTTCCTACGCAATGTCAAAGGCTGTTCCTTTGTAACATTTTTCATTTCTAAATAATTTAAATGGCCATAATATTTTCTTCAAAAGAGAAGATTAATTCGATCACTTTTAGTTATTCATTGTTGTGTAGTAGAAACTTTTCTAAAATATGATTGTTTTCAAATGGAAAATTTGTTGAGAAATACCTAGAGTAACTGAGACATTTCTTGTAATATTATTATCAAAGCTACCAGATTTGGAAAGGTATACCGCATTCGGCAAAATAGTATAGAACTTTCCAGAAGCTTTTCTCGAGCATATTTCAAAATTTTTCTGGGTTTTTCGCAAAGTAGGCCAAATTAATATATAAGCTACTCATCTTTCAAGAGATCTTATTAGATTAAATTAAGCCTGCAAGACGTACAATATTTCGCTATGAAGCTGTTTACTGTTACGGCATGAATGTTAATCGTTTCACCGCACGTGTTACGACGTGTGTAAAAAGAGTCTAGAACTGGCAAATAAACAATGTTTATGGACTAACTGCAAAAACTTGTTCTAAATCGGCGGACATCAAAAAACGTAACAATACTTTAAATCTTCATATCTAAGTTTGAATTATTCGACATTTTTAAGCCAGCACCAGAAATTTCCACAAAGTCTATTAAACAGTTGTAACCATTTTAAAAGAACACTTTTAATTTTATACTTGTCAACTTTAACATCATCTTTTTTCACGTATTATAATTTTTTTTAAAAAAAAACATTAATGTATAAAAATGAATTACAAGTATTTTAAATTTGATAATTATGAAAATAACTATATTTATATGCTAAGCTTTTTAGAAGATACATTACTTTTTGGAAGTTGTAAAAGTTTTGATAAATCCCCAGTATACCAAGATAAAAAATATTAAATGAATAACCCCAGTAACCTGTTTCGTCTCTATTTGTTATTCATGAAAATCAATGTATTCATGAAAAACTAAATAAGATACAGGAAACACAAAAAAGTTTATTCCCTAGCAACAATTTTCTGAACAACAAAAACTAACAACATTGCTACAACGTATGTTCCAAAAACTTCTTTCTTTTTCTGTTGTCGCAAACAGACAGGCGGTAAACAAGAACTCGTCTGTCAATACAACTTCACAGTTAGAGAAAATTCCCAAAAAAATATTACGTTTTTACTTAACAAATTTCTTGGATAACTCAAATTTCTGGGATAAATTTCTTGGATATTTAAAAATTATATTGAATTTACTCGATTTGAAGAGTATCATATAATAATAAAAGTTTGAAAAACAATGACTTATCGAACAGTTTATTCATAATAAATGCATTATTTTTTACAGGGGCTGAAATAAATGGAGATAGAGGGTAATCTCACAAATATTAGGAGATTCAAACTTTGGATGTTTCTAAAATAACCCTTTTTACCTTCAAAAAGTTCTTTGATGATACTTTTCCACCGAAATCTGTTTAATATTTTGCATTCAAAGACAAACACAATGAAAAGAAACAAAAATTTTGAAACAGATAAATATTGATACTAATTTCTCAGTAAATATTAATCACTGTGCGTGTATGAGTGTGATAATCAATCCCAATATCGCTCATTTCAAGGCCAGCGGCTATATTTATCTTTTGTGCAAATACAATGGGCTATATTTATCTTTTAGCTACAAAATAATTTTACACTTTTAAAGGATTGCGTAAACTATAATAGAAAATCTCGAAATATAAATAAATATTTTCTAACAATTTTCTGTTTAGAAATTTTTCTGAATAGTCATTGGTGTACCAAGAATAATCATAGATTTAAGATTAATATTTGTGACGGATAGTTTGTGTGTCCCTGAAAGAGTATATATATATATATATATATATATATATATATGAAAATACACAAATATAGTTTAAAAATAGAAAAAACTTAAGATAATTTAATACAGAAAGTGTGATAAATCATAAATTCTGTCTTAATGGCAATACGAACTGAAATATTTACGAATTTTACAAATTGCTTGATTTTTCCACCAAAAAGTAATAAGAATAAAATTAAGACTATTAAGCTTCTTAAACAACGAAGGTTCGGAATTAAGAAATTTTGAAATATGGCATATGGTGGAATAAAATTTGAAACATAATTTCTCCCAAAATTTGCAGAAACTTCTTTAATTATGAAAGTATTTAAATGGTATCGCCAGTAAAATCTGAATTTTATTGATTTTAAGTAGAGAAATTAATTTGCTTCTGTTGGGTGGGGAAATATTATACCCCCTTTTACAATTAATTTCCTTTGCAACACCAGAACAGTCGAGAGTTCAAAAACAAATGCTGAGAATTTTCGATATTCATTAATTAAACTGACAATTGTTTGTTTTTGTGTAGTTTACTGGTACAAGATCCAATACTGGACATTTCTGCACCGAATAAAATATACTGAAAAATTTTAGCTGATAACTCGTACTCAAATATTATATCACACATATCCATGATAAAGTTAAATGGAAGATTTAAAATTATATTTTGCAATTAAAATCAGTTGCATTTAAATTGCTTTATGCTAACTGAAAATATATTTAATGTACAATTTTGCGGATTTCTAATGAAACTTTATTAAGTTATAATACATATTTTAATTAAAAAATGTTTATATATCACTGAAACAAGGAAACATTTTCATATTTTGAGATGCTTACATTATTAGAAAAAAATGGTTATCTGGCATAAAATAAATTCAGTACCATGCAAATTCAGACCAACAGATTTTTAAATTTTAAAATTTCTTGAGCTTTCCTTTATCTGTTTACTCAACAAGTTTCCAAAATGTCTAGTAAAGACATTCTTAAAACTTGTTTTAATGTTGTACTTGACTAAACAAATATGTCTGGTCAAGTGATATATAATATTGAAGCAATGAGTTGTCAGAAGGTTCAAAATAGGAAGGAAGAAAGAAAAATAATTTTGGATTTTCTCCTTAAGCGATACTTTAATCAAGTGATACATAAGTTTGTAGGATTAAAAAGTCAAATAATTCAGATGAAAAGAAGAAAAAGTTTGTAATAACTGAATCTCTTTCGGAATTCTAATGATTTATCTCTACTTTTGATCCAATTTTATCTTTACAACTTTTAATTTAGTTAGGCTATGGTCACTTTTTAAAGATGAAAACTAATTGGACTTAGGACCTGCAGTTTAAAGTGGACTACGGAACTAAAACCACCCACGACCGAAATGAGTATCGAAACCACGAACTTCTGAAAGAAGTCAGAGCATCTGTTGCCATTCGGGAAAAATAATTTTTAGATTTTAAAATTTTTGCACCATTTTGTTCTATTTATTGTAAATTTGTTTAAATTTTCTTAAAAAGGATATTTTGTATTTACCGAGTAATGTAGAACACATTAAAACCGAAAATTCAAAAAATCAGGAGGCAAAAATGTTTAAAAATTTGGATCTTTTCAACTTTTACACGAAAATTTAAACAAGACTCACCTTCTTCAACGTCTCCCCTAGCTGCTGCCTCCAGCAACATGACACTGGGGACGAAATGAACCTTGTAATCGTTCTTCCTGACAGTCTTCTTCTTACTGTTGCTTTCCCGTTGATTCCATTTCTTAAGTTGCTGCATACGACGTCGTTTAGCGAGTTTGAGGCGCTCCTGGGTGGTCATTTTTTCGATTTGCGCCATCTCGCTGATCAATTCCGAATGTTCTGCCATTCTTCCCAGGTAAATATCACGTTTCAAGCATCCTCCAGTCAAGAAGCAAGAGAAATGGAGTCAAAAGCAGAAGCAGCCAAAAGTAATCAAGTTTACACCAAAATATACAAGAAAAAAAAAAGGAAGTAGGCCAAGTTATTTCCAGAAATTTTCACTGGCGGCGACAGCGAGAGAAAAAGTTTTATTTCATAAAATAAGCACCCCCTAGAAGAGAAACCGTGTCTAATCTAAGCGCATTTATTACTTTTTTGTAACAAATGTTAACAACTTCTTCGATAAGCATTCTGAAGGTACAAGCAAACGTAAACAAAGAGTGTTAGAAATATTCTCTCTTCAGTGCCATCATTTATCGTCATATCATTCTTTAAAGAAGTATTCCATCAATCGTAACATTTTTCGTTGGTAAGGTGACTGGACGGAATATTTCGGACGGAAAAATAGAAGCAGCTTCAAAGGGTTGCCTTGGAGACAGACGTTTCATCGTTCTATCCTAAAAGAAAGCAATAAATTAGAGAAAATTGCTTTTTTTTAATCAATCAACTTAAATTTCTTATCTAAAAGCGGCAGAGAGCAATGAAGAAGTAACTCGTAAAAGGGAAACTGCAATCTAGGAAAAGGAATTTATGAGGTCATTGCATACACAGATGAAACAACACACGGACTTAACTGTCTAACACAGATAAAAGAACAATTCAACTGTTTCATTTACTAAGGGAAACATTTCTTTTTCTCTAAATCACGAATTTGCAGAATTAACTAAAGTACTCACTCTTTCATACATTAGACATATATATAAAAAGTTTGCTTTAGCATTATTCTACATTAATATTTAGATTCTATATTCGATAACCAAATTATTTTTAACAATTACGCTAAATACAATTACATTAATAAAGATTTTTCTACATGTCTTAATTGTTAATTATTAATTTAGAATTTAATAAGAAATATAATAAGCGAATTTATTGATATATCAAATATTGCTTCTTGACCTTCTCAAGGAAGTAGTACATAAGAGATTTTTCCATAATTAATGCAATTATATGGAACAATATGATCAATTGAATATTTTGAAAAACTAAAATTATAAATTTATTAAAAAAAAACCCAGAAGTTTTAGATTTATCATACCTACTTATCGTATTAATTATTTTTCACGATATTTACTTCCACTTCAATGAATTTATAACACTTCTCATTATGAAATTGCTGATTAACAAAATACATTCCAAAATCAATTTTACAAAAAGATAAAAAATCAAGTCTTATCCGGTTCTTACCAATTCATATCAAATATTAGGTTGGGGAAAAAGTTATGCATTATTTTTTCGGTAGACGTCTGTAGTGATCGCTATCTCGTGAGGTATCTATCAAACAATTTCAGATTTATGCTCGTTGGAAAGGTGACATTTGACACTAAAATATTCTCTTGTAATTTTTTGTTGGATTAATTCAGTTATAAGTACAAGGTTTTAAAAATAGAAGACAACAAACAGAAAATTCAATACATTTTAGTTTTATTTTTATAATGGCGAAAATGCTAACCAGGTGGCTAAAATTGTGAAAGGTGTTTATCGTCCTATATATGACTGTAACAACCAGTTACGTACAATTTTGATTTCGTTGATTCCGTTTGGGTATTTTTGATGTTAGAGATGCACCTCGCATGGATACAACATCGTCGAGAATGTCTATAAAATATCAAAAATTATCAAACTTGACAGCATGTCAGCAGTCGTAGCTTCGGACAAGACCTAAAAATCTACATGAAAACAGTTTTAAACCTTTTTACAAAGCGAATCTGAAAGAAGTTACAAAAAGTTCACGTAAAAATAATGGATTTCTTTTTCCTCAACCTAATATTAATCACTTAAGGATAAAAATTAAAATCATACAATTTCTTGAAATTGCGTATTTCATAGGATCAGTTTAGAACAAAATACATGTAGAGAAAAATTCTTAAATTTTTACATATAAAAAAACACAAATAGAAAAATATTCTGATCATAGATTCATTAGATTTCATATTTTTGTGTATATTATAATTTTTAAACAAATACATGTACACTAAAATATTTACATAGCACCGTTCAAAAATACCATGAAAAAGATAAAGACGCAATAGCATTTCAATACTCACGATCCTTTCGCAGCATGAGGACACGATTCGAAAATTTTAAAATCTCAAACAATAAGAAACTGGCACAATAAAGAATCGATTAAAAGAATCACAATTCGGTTAGATAAGAATTTTATCGTGGTGATAAGGATAACAACAACGTATCTAATGAGAAAGAAACAAAACAAACCAAATCAAACATAATGAATGTTTAAAAGTAATCTAGGAAAGTAAAAAGAATAACAAGAAATCTAATTAATGTCTCCCTACCTATCGAATGTTCGATTTTTACATTACCTAACTTTATAACGTAAGAGCATCAATCAATTTGAATTCCAGGAAACGCACAAAAAAAGGAGAAAAAAATGGGTGAAATAAGAGATTAATGCACTGCTATAGCATGGTTCAGTGTGGTCTGTTACAGTTACTTTCTGCACAAGAAGATTCAACAGAAAACCACATGAAATATTTACAGGCAATTTCAGATGAAAATTTTCTGAATTTTTTAAAACTGAATGTCATATGTCTTTGTAGAGTCAGGCGAAGTAAATTGTTGCAAACTAATTCTGAAAACAACTTCCATTTGCTTGTTTAAACAAATTTCCTACAAAATCTTTCAGATTGGAGAAATTTTCGTCTGAAATGTGAATATCAAATATTTTAGATCCTAGTTGGTAATTCATTTTTATTTGAATCCAATAAAAATTTCTCTCAGTTTTAAGGTTCTTTTCTTTCATTCTTCGAAAATGGATTTGTGTTGTAAAATCACGCGTATAATCTAAGCGAACTGACCTTTCTCAGTCGAATTTTACTTCTACTTACTAATTTAGTTTCTACTTCACGCATAGAGCGTACATTTTTCTACGTGCCTTTTCACATTCGACCTTTTATTGTTCTAGAAGTTCTAAATTATCCTTTATCTTTGAAAACGCGCTTTCAAAGTTATGCGGCAAATAATACTTGAATGGTAGAATGCGTCTTCGCGAAAATTATTCAGAAGTTCAGATGAATTAAATAAATTACAATAATTATTTTCTGTCTAAAAAAAGTTAACAGACCACGCAATTTTAAGTGGGAAAATGGAAGACTAATTTTCATCTTGAGGAAGTAAGAGCAATTGTCCCTTAAAAAGTGACAAATAAAAACAGTGGATCAATAAAACACTCATCTTGATATGGATTCCAATAACATTGAATATATTCGTGAATAAAAAGAGATTAATGTCTTTAAAGCAATTATTTCTTAGCATTTGCCTGCGTAGAAGTTTGGTGCCCTTTCTCTATTTCACGGCCATTTACTGCACGAGAGTTAATTAAATTAGAAACTATTATTCAGAGTCAATTTCATATTATCATAATTAACGAAGAATCTGCAACTAAAGATCAAGTTAATTTTACAATTAGCTCGGCCAAGAAACGTAGAACAAAAAATTACGAATATCCTTATTTTCTTTTATAGTTAATTAACTGATCTTGAGTTTCAATCAAAACTAATATTAGGTTGGGGAAAAAGAAATCCAATATTTTTGCGTGAACTTTATGAAACTTCTTTTCGATTCACTTTGTAAAAAGGTTTAAAACAGCTTTCATGTAGATTTTTAGGTCTTGCGCGTTACGACTGCTGACATGCGGTTAACTTCGATCATTTTTAATATTTTATAGACATTTTCGACGATGCTGTATCCGCATGCGAGGTGCATCTCTAACATCAAAAATACCCAAACGGAATCGACGAAACCAAAATTGTGGGTAACTGGTTGTTACAGTCTTATATAGGACGATAAACACCTTTCACAATTTTAGCTATCTGGTTAGCATTTTCGCCATTATAAAAGAAAAACTAAAATGTATCGAATTTTCTGTTTGTTGTCTTCTATTTTTAAAACCTTGTACTCATAACTGAATTAATCAAACAAAAAACCGCAAGAGGATATTTTAGGGGCAAATGTCACCTTTCCAACGAGCATAAATTTGAAATTGTTTGATAGATACCTTACGAGATATCGATCACTACAGACGTCTACCGAAAAAATAATGGATTACTTTTTCCCCAACCTAATATATAAAGAAAAATAATTTCTTCAAAAAATTATTCGTTTTTTTATAGATGTAAGAAAAAATATTTGAATTTTTATTTATTTATTTCTACAGATTTTTGCAAACAAGATCATTTAACAATGAACCAGAGACACGCGTGACATCCTCCAAATGGCAATTACAAACTAAACGAATGACTTGTAGGAAGTACTAACACCTGCTCACTTCCGTGATTTGTAAAAAAAATATTTGCCGCGGCGAAAGATGAACGGAAATAGGGATATAAAATGATTCGTCCAATAAAATGTTTATAACTTCCTTTTTTTAAAAAAAATATCAACTATAATTTCCCAAATTTTGCTAAAAATGAAATTTGGTGAGATTATAATGCATTTTTTATGCAAATTCAAAACAGTTAACATTTTAAGAATTCTTTTTTCAAATCATTTATAGAATAGTAGGCAATTTTCCGTTATAAAAGTGGAATTTATATATCATCCAAATCTCTGTGAAAAATTCGAAGCATAAAAATATCGGGAAAATATTTATTGTGAAACGCCGACCTTTATTAGACCATTTTATGCCATAACCTTTCGATAGTTTCCGTAACGGCAAACAGCATCTGGATTATGCTAATGTTCATGCGGTAATGTTCAAACATTGTGCTGCTTTTAATTCATCACGGTTATGATAAATGTTACAGCCAGATTAATTTAGCAAAAATCTGTTTTGGTAAAATAAAACAACTTAATATAAATTTCAAGCGATATCCGGTGACAAAAAAAGTATGGAATAAAAAAGAGGAATAATTGTGTGTACTGAATGAGATAAGACTGAGAAAAGGCGCCAATAGAGCCGCGTGGTTTTGAGGCTAGAGTAAGTTCTCGTTATTCATTAGTGGAACCTGGTGATAAATAGGAGTTTAATTTTAGATTCTGAATGCACATTTATAGGGGTGGGTGCTTGGGAGTTTTCCTGGTAACCTCATTCAAAAGAGCGGTAACCAAGAAAACTGTTAAATACCCACATCGACGGATGAGCATACAAAAAGCTAAAATCGTATTTATCTCATATTAAGCGTTGCTCAACAATGAATAAGACCGCACCCGGAACCTTCAATTCAGAAGAGCGCTTTGATACAATTAAATGACACACGGTGTGCTGTAAGAGTAGATTTTAACATCGCATAAATAGTGAGTTATCATAGCTAAGTAGAAGGTACTTATAATATCCGATAAGAGTTTTAATTTTCAGCAGGACATCTTATAGTAGGTGGTATTATGTCGCAAGATAATAAAAAAAAAACTCTCGACGAATTCTCAAGCAGCCATCTACACAGACATGTGCAGAAAGTAAGAAAACACCCCTTTCTTATTCTTCAATAGCACCTGGGATGGAATCTATCTCCATTTCAAAAAGCGCGGTCTTACCACAAAATCACGACAAGTTCTATATATGCATTTAAGATTCAGGAGAATAGCGTATTTGCCACAATAATTATCATATTGACATTCATTTAAAAATCTTTCATGGACCGTTAAAATATGATAGAAGCCACATTTAAATCTCAATAACAAATCAATATTTTTAATAACTTTTAAGCAGACAGAAAAAGTTCAAGGCTCTAATGAGTGAAAAATAATATACATACAGTTTTTTTTACTTTGTTAAAGATTTCGGTATTTCTGTTTCGATTGAAAATATGCATGAAATGATAAAAACAATGTAAGATATAACGAAATGAAACATTGAATCAATAGAATAAAAAACGAAAATCTAACAAAAATACATTGCAATAGTTGAAGATTTCAATACACGTGCTGATAGGTCATTCATTGTTCAAAATAATTAGAAATGCAAATTGTTTCATCACCATACGTAAATTATCTTCCGAGAAAAGTATAAAAGATAAAATAGTTTATCAATAAATAATGGAAAGCAGAACGGGAAAGTTTCGCACGAATCTTCGTGATGTGGGAAATCGAAGAAAACTAGGTAAAAGTACTGAAAATCGTGATTTCAGGAAGGCGTGTTTTTAGCTATATAGATAAACAATCTTTAACCGCTTTTTTTGAGTATGACACTTGCTTCCTCAATCAAATCAAATTGTGAGTTATAGAAAACAACATATCAGTAGTTAATTATTATCACACAGACAGGATAGTTATGCTTATTAAGAAATAATTGGCCTAGTAATAAGAATTAAGAGATATTAACCAAAGAAATTTCGTCTTCACTTGAAACTAATTCAGAGATAGCGTTTGGCATAAGAACGCAACTACAGCTGAGACCAGAAAACTCGCAAGCACACAACTCGGCAATTGTCTAAGCAGAAAACATAAGCGCAACATTTATCTATCATTGTTCAAAAAATGACAGAATGGTTTTGGAGATTTTCACTGTGAAAGGCGCAGTATATCACTGGGTGGTGGCTTAGATGCTGCAAAAATTTGATTGACAGAACTAATTATGGCGTGATGATGGAATCTATGAACATTAAATGTCTGTAGAACTTAGAGTCCCTCCACTGGTATAGAGAGATGTCAACCATGTAAATTGACAATGGTTCAAGTATTTGATAACAGTGGTCTTATCCTATTAATGAAATAACACAATCCAGAATCCTTACATATCGTTATATATGCATAATTAATACATAGTTAATTAACTTCGCCAATAAAAACATTTACACACCAATAAAGACATAAATTACAAAGTTAACTTTTCTCACAGCCAGAGTTCACCTTTTCGTACTGAGCTTTAGCAGCAAGTAATAATTTTCACTAAGTTTATTTCTATCGGTGATGAAATAACCACTTTAACATCTTTGAGTGATGTTAAGATAGATGAATTTGAATATGGATTAGCAATGGAAGGTACAGGGTTCAATTCCAGCAGCTGATGGAAATTTCAAAGAACTTTGTATTTTCCATTTTTATTTGTCGGAATGGATGCTTGAGTTTTCCAAGTCTCCTTCCTTACGAATAACCTCAATTAAACGTGAAAAGTATTCTGGCATGACAATACGCAGCAGATGTGTAAATGCTTTACAACTACTTTTTATCATGGGCAAACAGTTATGGTATATTTAAGTTTTATTTATTGACTAATCAGGAAAAATTAATCAATGATCCTGGCGTTTTTACATAATGAAGATCTTTTTGATAAGCGAAGGTTTATTGGACCAGAGCCTAGATATGGAAATAAATTCCGAATTAGTATGAACACCTATGCTTACTTAAGAAGTATTGCACTAAAAGCCAGAATTAAGTCTTATGAAAAGCTAACCATTCTCCAAATAATTCAATGAAAAAGCAGCAAATCGGCCAAGAAAACTCTCCAATACAAAGGTGGATTCATAAACTAGCTTGAAATAAGCATAAGACAATCCAGCAATGTGTTGAGTCCAAACTATGGAGACGGGGTAATTAAACCCTAAGTCACAATGGATTATTCAATTATTGGTAATTCTGACATTCTTTTTTAATGGACGATAAAGCGCTGCCTCATCCTTATCTTCTTGAGTACAAAACTGTTGACGAGAAAACAATTTGACATGCGGAACAATTATCTCGTGCTCACCTGACCTGAATTAAATCAAGCATGCCTGGGACGCATTCATATGAATATCTGCAGTTATTCTGATGCTTCACTTGTCATTTAACTAGAAATTGTATGAAATGAAGAGGAACATGAACAATCTTATGAACGAAGAGACAATTGTTCAGACTCTTCATTTTGTTGTCTCTAAAACAATTTTCTCTCTCTTTTTTCTAACACATCTGCTCTTTAACCCGTCTTATTATTTCCATGCATCATTTAATTTATGATTAGATTATATTCTTTAGATGTTTCATTTGCCTTTTTCTTGCACAATTTCTTCAATTTTTTTAGTGGGATATTATGTAACAAAATAAAATTTTCAACTATATTTTGTAAACAATTTGGGAAAAAACAACCCAAAAAAGATATGATTGCATTTAGCAATTGAAGTACACTGAGACGAAAAAATCGAATGCATATTTCAAAAACCTCCACATTGTGATTACAGGGGAGACTGAATTTCCATTCAAAGGATTGCACTGTATGTAAATTAAATGACGTAATATAAATGCTTTGTTGGAATGAAAAATAGTTTCCATACTTTCGACAGAAAAATTGTTGAGAAGTCTAGTAAGAATGAAAATTAAATTCTATTTCTGAATACTATGCTTAATCCAGTAGTTAGACTATACTTTAGGGTGCTCCTTTGATTCTCACCAAGTTGTGATCGCGATTGATCACCAAGCTAGGCAAAGCCGAATCGCGTTCTGATTGGTTTAGATCAAGTCGAGTCACTAATTGGTTTATCGTTTTTAGAATTTAGAAAATCCAATGGACGTTGCGTTATTTTTGAATGTTCTATCATACCTGTTAGCAAATGGCCTATCAAATGGCCAAGTTCTCCAAAGGGCACCCTAAAGTATAGTTTTACCAATCCAGTTCCTCTACAATTTATTTATTACATAGAAACTAACAAACGTCCTCACAGCTTAATTGGCAATATTGTCTCTTTTAAAATCGGCACTTTTTGTGAATATTGTTTTAATTAATAAAAATTCGAATTGATCGAAATTCTATCCATAATTACTTAAGACACATAAATACGGCTATTTTCAGAATAATGTGGAAATATGAGGTGTGACTCATCAATACATAATAATATTAACAATTAATAATTAACTATCAGTAAGTTTAAATTACATCAGTATTTGTAGCAATATTAAAATAATTCATAAACAAAGTATGAATAGCTTTCATTTACTTTTCATATTTGATTTTTCTCTCTGGACCAAGAAAAAAAAAAAAAATGCGAATAGCACATGGCTTGTGAGTTAGACATGCTTGATGAAAACTGTCACGGTATTAATAGTTAGATTACGGGAGATGAGGTCAATGATTTTGGTGCAGCTGTAACAATGGAAGTAGAATAATTAAGTGTTAAATATAGTATCATTTTTTTATTGTAATACTAGTTGCTATGACAAACATTTGAAAAAAGTATAGCCATAATGTGGTACGTAAAAATAAATGAGAAAATATAATCCGAATATGAAATTTAAACACTGAACACAATATTTTAATGGGAGGTTAAAAAGGTCATCCTGTTTAATTTTCAATTTTATTTTTATTGCTAGATTTAAGAAGCTTTTTGTCGAGCTGAAATATATGTTTAAATTGTATACATATATAACTTAAAACATATTTCATTTAAAGTTCGTATAAATGAAGCTTATTCTACATTTTAAAATGTGATAGATTCTAAGAATTTAAATACATTTGAAAATTTTGACCGAAAATAAAGCATTTTTTAGAACTATGCATTAAAAATAACTGAAAGTGTTTACTTTATCTACTCAAACTTGTTTAGTTAGTATTTCAAAAAATAAAGAACGAGAAGGAAGAACTGCTATATATATATATATATATATATATATATATATATATATATATATATATATATATATATATATATATATATCATTGTTTATAATTAAAGTAAAATAAAAGAATTCAAACACTTAACTGGAGCATTTTTAAAAATATTTTTCATTTTAATGTAAAAAAAATTAAATAAAAAATAATTTACAACTACATTTATATACAGATATTGAAGTATAAATTACTTTACTACTTTTTTAACAAGTAAACATATTTAAAAAACAAAAAAGAGATATTCGTATCTTAATTCCATAGTTCTTTAAAATTCCAGGAAAATAATTTTAATATTTATTAAAGATGTTATCCTACATAAATGATTCAAAACTTTCGTCTCAAGAAAAAAGAAAACTGATGTTGCTGCTGTTTATAAGTTGAGCTACATTTAAGCCTCCTTTCCATCAACCACTCCCACTCAAATAAAAACATAGAACTAAAAAAACTTTTCCTAAGCTTAGAAAAGCGTCGCTCTCTTTTCACAGTTTAGAACAGTTAGAATTAAGGAAGTAAATATTTTTCAAACTAGGATGCGATTTAATCTTTGTATCGCTCGATGCAAAAGCAAAAAATAGCGACTCTGCGAAACTACGATGTGAAACATTCCAAAAAACGGATGTCTCTTTTTTACATTTTTTTAACCTAATGTTCTAAAAGTAGCATGGTAACTATCACAAATTAGAAAATAATTTTTCACTTAAAGTACTTTACTTAGAAATTGTACACAGGAATATAAATTCAGACGAATTTCAGTTTAAGAATTTATTTGATAATTCAGAAAATTCTCTTATCAGAACCAAAAATAGCTATTCCGGAATTAATCAGCGAGCTCAAACAATTTTGCTTGCATTTTGCTAACGTTCGTAAATAGTTCTTAATTATTTGATACGTATAAAAGCTATGTTTCCTTGTTGCAATACTTATTTTAAGATTTAGATTGGAATTTCAAAAGATGGTAAACTTTTTTGACAGAACACACTACTAATATTTCACATTATACATTTAAAATTTATCTTACTTATCTTTGATGATGATTCTTAGAACAATGCTCAAAAAAAGTCTAACAAAATAAAGAATTCTGATATTTAACAACTTAAAATTTTTCAAAGGCGGTAAACTTTTTTCCTGTTCAGCGATTTCATCAAAAATTCTAAATTGTTTATATTCTACTAAAATGGTTTCTAAATCTTTGCAATTGACTAACATTAAGAACAGATGTTTTAACTACATTCACATTTTGATATAAAAATCAGAAGTTGTGACGTTGCCACAAAGAAAATCTTTGTTCTAAGAAATGATTGCAAAGCAAACCAGGCGATAAAATAATTAAAATTTTCTGACATTATCGATTGGGGCTTATCATAATTTTAAATTAGTACATTTTCGTACCTCTAGGTATTAATTCAAAATATTTATAACCATTTCGAGTGCCCTTTTCACTACCATCGAAAAAGTGGTATAAAAAAATTTAAAAAGTTTATATTATATACATTCAAAGCTGATATCGTTGAAAAGGCTATTAAAAATATTTTTCTGTACTAATTCTCATACGTTAATGTTGGACACTACATAGAAAAAAAAGGAAAAATTGATAAAATACTGAACAACAAAAATACAACTTTAAAAATTAAAAAAAATTACTTAAAGAGGATATAAGTTGCTTTTGACTGAGTTAATTTCGGAGAAACTTCTGTACCGAAGTGCAGTGATCCCTATACAGTACCGCTCTCTAACGTATACAGATTTTGACTTTATACATATTATTGGAATTGTGTCATAAAAGCTGTGATTTATTGTAGATAAAATCACAAGATTTTTTTCAGAAAGTATCTTAAATCACATTAAATTATGACACATTCGGAAATGAAGCGATTTTTTATTAATAATTTTGTCTGCCGGCTCCATTCTGAGATACAAGGTAAAAGAGTATTTATCTTGGCCAGTCACACATAACTTTTTTTGTATTACTTCCTTTTTCCCTGTTTAATTTACATAAAGTTCTTTAATATTAATAATTGAAAAAAAATTTAAGATGACTGCAATAAATTAAGAAACGTTTGTTAAGGCTGCATTTTTAAAAGTTTGTTTTATAAGAAATGATTTTTGAAAGACATTAGTGGGAAAAATAGTTTCTTTCTAATTGGTTACTTCTCACGACAGGATTAAGTCTTACATAATCATTGTAGATTCATCATAATAATGGTAATGAAGGACAAAGCATACGTAAGCATTTTGAACATCATCCTACGACACTCAGAATTAGTACTTTCAGTTATTCCTCCCATTGTTCTGCTAACCATGAATGACATCTTCATTGAAACATAAAGGGCATCGTTTTCCTTTTTATTTTTAGTAGTTCTTAATATATATTTATTCGTCAACTTCTTCGATTATGATAACGATATGCGCTTTTATAAATACATATTTTTTAAGAAAGAACAAAATTCAAGTTATGAAATTATTCTTTTATTATTTTTAGTTCATTCTTTTAACTAACTTCGACTTTTGATTGAATCCCCAATTAGGAAAAAGTTTCATGTTTTCCTTAATAGCTAACAAACACTTGTTTTTAAAATTAAATTAATTTGTTTTTTATTTAACAAAAATTTAAAACCCTAAATAACATGATATTATTGCTAAATTAGAAACATCGTTAATGGAAGACAGACTTTTTCACTTTGAAACATTTTTATTGTGTTTATATAAAACTGTAGAAATTTGATTCAAATAAAAATAATGATAACAAGCATACTCCAAAAAGTAATCATATATTGATTCCGACTAAAGAACATATTAATTTTTGTAGCTCTTTTGTAGTTTATATATATATATATATATATATATATATATATATATATAT
>JAPDSC010151846.1:62194-73721 GCA_026290005.1 Latrodectus geometricus
ACACATTCAGAATTCTAAGAAATTAAACTTCGAGTATAATATTTAGACAAGAAATACTAGAACACCAAGCAAACTATCAATAATGAAAATTAAAATATAAAAAAAACATATAAATTAATAAAAACAGTAAAAAAATTAAATATTGTTAATTTTACTAAATAATATAATCTAAAAAATAATCTGCATTAGAAAAGATTTGAATAAAATGATTTGAAATATTTCATAAATGTAACAAAAATATATGACTTGTAAACAGCAGCATACCAAAGCTTTTAATGGGAAGGTAATAGTTAATTATATTTAAAATTGCACTATGTATCACCATTTTTATAAAATAAATTATAAACTCACAAATATATTTCTTTCATTTAAACACTCTGGTAAATTACTAAATAGATATTTTTATTTAAATACATATTATATAGCATTTTTTGTTGAAGACTTAGAAAATGATTTGTTATGTAAAAATATGATATGAATGTTGTTTATAGTATAATAACTTTATTAACTACAATAATCAACCGATTTATTTTTCAATATAAACAATTTCAAAGGTAAAGAGAAGAGAAAGGGAAACTATTAAAAAGAGGAGGAAAATTTACTACCTAATGATGAATATGGTACTTATGTATTAGCGCTAATGCAGCTAATTCTGTGTCAAAACTTGAGTAAAATTAGTGCATAATCTATAGTTAAAAAAATTTTTTTTAAATTATAAGCAATTTTCTTGAAATTCAGTTGGCTTAAAAAGCTGCGGTGATGCTAATACTTGAGTACCATGAACATTATCAGACAAATATTTTCTAATATGTATCATATCAGACGGTAAATATTATCTGTTTATATGTAATAACACAAATAAATTACACAAGAATAATATCCAATTCAATCCATGATAAAAACCAAAAATAAAATTTCTAGCTAAATTTTGTTTCCATTAATAAATTATGAGAAATAATATTGCAAATATAAAAAAATGTGAATTATTTTACAGCAAAATTATTCAATACTTTATTGTAAAAAATTATTTTACACAGATAAATTCAAGGACAATAAAATGAATAATTCATATGATTACATAATATCATATAAATATATTTAATGTTTCACAAATACAATAGACTTAATAATCTAAATAAAAAATTCAAAGCTAATTTGAATGGTATTCGGCAGCCAACAAATCTGCATCTTATTAGTAAATTTGATTAATTAAATAATCAAGTAAAAATTTAAAAATATCCCCAAAATAAAATAATCCAAGCTCAACTCTCCCAACCAATAAGATCTGATATGAATCCAATAAGAAAGATATAAATATTGATCAGCCAAGGGCAATAATATTGTAGGAGACTGACTATTTTCAGATATTTTCTCGTAACTCAATACTGCACCAAACACTGATACATCTTTGTTGTTTAAAAAGGATATTAATTTTTAAACTGATAAAACTTAGAAATGTAATGTGAAATAAATTATTCTTTAAAAATTTTTACTCTCAAATAAATATATTAGTTATGTATAGTTAAAAAAATTTTATTGCATATTTTATACCAATACACTTTCAAAATTAAATTTATGATGTTGACAATTAATTTGTATTAATTAGAGAAAATATACATTCTAAAATGTTTTAATAACTAGCAGATATTATTGAACAAACTTAAGAGAAAAAAGTTAATTATAGATTTTATTACTTTCTACTCTATTACTTTTATTCTCTACTTAAAAAAATCATAAATTCCAGCAATAATTAAATATTCACATTAAGTAAAAATGTTCTTGGGGATGAGAGTACAAATTACACAGAAGAAATGTTATAAGAAACAAAATTAATAATGATATACAAAATTGTACTTAAAAATAGCTCTTAAATTAGTTAAATAATAATCTAGTAATATGTCAAATATTTCATAATAACTTAAAAAAAATTATTTCACTATGAAAGATATAAAACTAATAAATGTTCCAAAACTATGATTTCTAATGACTGCCTAATCTTTAACACCTTATTACTTGTTAAATACTTCAATATAATTTCTTAAGCTGTTACTTTTAAATTAACTTTAGTGATTTATATAGAATATTGCACCTATATAATTCAAATTTGCATTTAATTAAACAACTAACAGTAGTTTAGTCAAAATCCTTTTCACTTATGAAAATTTCGCATTTATAATCAAAAAGAAAATCTAATAATCAGATAGAACATGCATATAACAATTCATCTCACGAATAAGCTAACATTTTGTTGCACAAAAAATTAAAAATTAAAAGAAAATGAAATTAACAAGTGCGGAAGTAGGTCAAAAAGATCATATTTTACAAAAATAATATAGAGCCGCTACGAAACTTTATTCCAAATTTGGTTATGCAATGTTTAAAAATTTAAAACTAATGTACTTACTACTAGGAAATTAATGAGCTAATTAATCAAATGGAATAAGTTGTTTTCTTTTTATGGTTAAGTTGAACAACATTCAAAGTAAACAAAATGATTGCACACTTGCACCGAACTTGAAGCTTTTCATGATACCATGGTTACAGAAATGAAGCTTCCTAACTGCGGTTAAATTTTTCGGCACATCTTGACTGAACTAGATCATCTATTCTAAACTAACAGTGAGGAGATGACTCGTTTCCAACAAACGAATCCTTTACACCATTGATTTTCAATATCAGAAATAGTAATTTTTTATTTCCAGATATGAGTGAGTTTTTCCATAACCATTCTCATTTCTATGAATTTTTCTGAAGTATTAGATAAAGCATACGATAAATTACATTTTTCTTCATTTTTTTGCGCCATCCGGATATTATGTGAATGTAAGACAATTGTAAATAAATTTCTTCTCAATGTAGTTTTCTTTTCCACTTCTAGAAAAAAAACATTGTTTATTTCCATTTCAGTTTTTTTTAAATTGTTTATTCTTGATAGAACAATTGATATAAATTTCTCTGTTCTCTTTATTCTCGAAAACAAAGGCTTTGGCCATCGATCTAATTAAATATGTCACAATCATTTCAAAATCATCAACAAGTATATCACATAGAGTGATGCATTCTAAAGTTCTTCAGAAATGTGGCAGAAAAGAAGGAAAAGGAAGTTCAAATTTCATTATAAACATGCACAATCCACTTAATTCGTATACCGCAAAGTTTATAATACGACAAAAGTTTACTGTATTGTTCATCATTCAACCTTATTTTAATTGTAAGACAACACCAAAAACGTTAAAATCTCCACTATAACTAGTAAACAATATCAAGATATAATATTTATGATTCCAAAAATTTCACACCATCAGCATTTCTAAAACTAATTTTCCCTGACTTGAAGAGTAAGCACCTAGCGTTTCCCAATATGTAGGTCACCTTAATTATATGGTATACCTTCGTATGACATCTGGTTGGTCACATTATTAAAATCTCAGATTTAACAGTGAAAGAGAGTATCATATTTAATACATGGCATTTTATGTGTTGACTTTACAGGCCGGTTTTATGTGCCGCTGTCTGTATTATAGATACTATTTTAAAACATAGATTTAAAGTACCGTTTTATAATAATTACAAAAGGAGCGAAACCATGATTCAAAATTACTTAAAAACATATTAAAGAATTTGAAATATTAGAAAATGTTAAAGAAAAAAATATATTTGAATAATGGCGTATTATGATAAATAAATGTAAAGAATTATCAAATGAAGTGATAACAAAAAACAATTTATATCGAAATATTTTTATTTAAAAATGAAAGGTATTCCCCAAAAAAACACATTTATTTTGTGCTATTTTCAATGGAGAGCACTTAAAAAACCATGCCAATCATGCTGTTACAAATTTGTAGCCTAACAATCATGCTGTAATCATGCTTTAAAATATCTCAGCCAGATTTAATATATATATATTTTCGGCAAAAATTGTGTAATTTAGGCATATTTTTTGAGGTTATTTTTAGCAATTTGACTACCTTTTGAAGGGATTCTTGGTGACTTGGTGAAAAATACATGTTTCATCACTGAAACTCAAAAACCAATACTTAGCCAGATAGCCTAAAACCTTCCAAAAACCATTTGCGAAATTATTAGGATTTCATGCTAAGTCAGGTTTAAATACAGCTGCTAGTCACAAAAGTATTTATAATGGGTTTATCAATCTTGGTTGCTAGTCTAATGCATAGAAACTATTGTCTGTCTGATACATTATTCTGTGTTTGGGTGGAAGTTGTTTCTTGTATGAACTGAATTGGAGCTGTGTAATTATGATTTCTACAGATGGAATTTCCTGTATCTTGTAGAAATTACTAGGAATAAAAGTCCTGTGATTTCTAAAAGATTGTTTTATTGACTAACAATTAATGCGAATCATGAAGGGTGGTACAATACATTCTTTGAGCCAATTCTTTTGCAAGAATGAGAGCAAACATGTTAACTACATGACATTTATGCTCACTAAGGGCGGCTGTGGCACATTAAAAGGGTAATGGTCGCTATGTCTTCAAGTGAAATGATAAATATGGGGACAGCAGGTCAAATATTTGGGGTTCTTCTGCTTGTTTCCTGCTTCTAAATTGCGAAGACTCCCTCCGGGTTACTTCCATCCAATTGGTAAACTCTTGATCTAGGCAGTTGATGGATGAACGCATCCGGTGTTATAGGGAAGTATGCAACATCAATGATAACAACGTTTCGCCATGCTGGTGCAACAGCAATGACAACAATGTTTTGCTATAGTTTTTCATGAAAATTCATAAGGGATATTGTGCTAGTTTAAGTACTGAAATCGTCATTCAACAGAGGTTTAAAATATCAAAATAGTTGGCAATGTTTAGTTGTTTTGGTCTGTGGAAATAAGTAGTTGAAACATAATGCAATAATCTTCTAAAATGATTTTTACAATATGTTTCAACTTACAAGTGTGTTAGTTAATGGAGGGATATTAGACTTTATGGGACTTTTAATCTTTCTGGGAAGAGGGTAATGTTTTTCCAAAGCATCCATCACTATCTCATCAAAATATTCTAATATTGTTTATCTTAGAAAGATTGGACTATGTAATACTTTAATTGTCTTCTTTACATCATGATCTCAAAAGGTAAATACAATAAAAAAGAATTTTCAATTTGAACAAAATTAATACTGTTTGCTGTTTATGTAGTTAAATATTACATCTATTTTTTGCAAAAAAGGAGGAAACATCCCTATAAGATAACTTGAACATCTTGAAAATTTGCATGCAAATTTTTACATATGAAGTACACACATTATTAAAACTTCAAAACAATAAAGTTTAATTCCGGTTATAGCACATATTTCTATTGCGCAACTTACATGGTATAAGACCAGTAAAAGTTAGGAAGATTTATATTTTTTCACTATCCTAGAAACAACAAAAAAAGTACTCGGACTTTCAACGAATAATGACATGAAGTTGACTAGATTTTTATAACCAACTGCATGATTTCAAAGCTAATCAGATTGTAGGAACGAACGTGTATGAATGCACAAACTGAGCAATAAGCTGTTTTCTGCACCATATTGACATGATTGTGTGATGGTGAAACAAAATTTTCTGCAAAGAACTTATCGGAACTTATCATAGAGATTTAGAATAATAAGAATTATGAAAAAAAATTCTATTTTTCGGCAACTCTAGTATTTAAGTACTTGCGAGGAAATTTAGAACATTTTATTCTCTTTTCAAAGGCATTTTTGCAAGGAGCTCGTCTGAATTTTTTAATGTGTTCTTGATTTCTTGACCTTTTGCATCTTTAAATTCCAAGTTGGTTGCACTTTATTTTAATTAATTCATTTTTTATTTATTAATTCTTTAAAGTAACTAATTAAAATTGTGCAGACATACCCGTTTTTAGTTTGTGTAGGGCATTTTTATTATTTCTATAATTCAAATAAAATGTCTTTTAACTTTCAAATTTAATAAATGTATTAAAATTTGTAATTAAATTTAAAATTGTTTTTATACTGTAACTACTGTTCCTATATTTTCTTTTTACAAAACTGTTAGGTAACATTGAAATGGTATTTTATAATTTCTATTAATTTTTTTGCGAATGATCCCATGTTTTCATTAGAATTAATGTTGCAATTTTTCTCAGAATTTGTGTTTACATTTTCGAAATTAGTGTTCCTGTGATTTCCATTTTGAGGTGCAACGTAGATCTATCTCCTTGCAATGTTCTCTGGTTAACTGTAAATTAATTACAACTTTGGCATTATGTGTTGCTTTTAAAGAATATTTCTCCTGATAGAAGGTATAAAATACCTTTCGATGTAGAGATCTCAGCCATAGAAATCACACGGTCAGATTCAGTGTTAGTTTATACTGTCAGATTCTAATACTGCGCTCAAGGCCATTACTTCAGATGAAGCTCCTGTCTTAGCTGATATTTAGAAAATTCGTATAGCCCTCAAGGAGAAACATAAAAAGGTTGCATTGCAGTCGGTAGTAGCACTCCAGGGGAAATAAAACAACTGATTCCCTGGCAAAGAAAGCAACCAAAATTTTACAATAGCTGATAAACCAATTTTTTTATACCTCCAAATGGTTAATTAAAACATCTTTTTTGAAAAATATAAAAGAGGCAAACATAAACAAGAAAAAAAAAGTTTTCCTTATTTACATTTCTAAAACTGATATACTTGTGTTTTCTTTTTTAAAATCCTAACATTTCAAAAATATTTATTTATACTCTGCTTTATTTATCAGATTTAGATTTATCTTTTAAACCAAGTAAGCTTTTTCAAGAAAAAAATGTATAACGTAACAATTACGTCATCTTGGTAACACTTCTTTGTCGCCAGAAAGTTCAGAAATTGCCATGATTTACGGCAATTATACGAATGTATGGCGAAATACGGCAACTATCCCAAATGTAATTTCAAATAAATCATTTGAAGGTTTCATATTTCTTTCTGTTATGTCTCCCATTTCTATGAAGAATTAATGTTCTTGAATAACTATTAATTAAATTCTTGAAATTAAATCTTGAATGAATAAGTTAATTAAATTCTTGAGAAATATATCTGATTTAGCAAATTTGAAAACATTCAAATAAAATATTTTTAACAAAAACTTTTATTTGCCATGTAAAAAAATTACAAAACTTTATGGTGGTTAATAAATAATCACCAAAAAAATTATAAGAGACAAAATATAAATCATCAACAAATGATTATAAAATATAAAAGCGACAACACATCATTTGTATAAAATAGATTATCACACTTAAATAAAAGTAAATAATCAAATAACAAAATTGATAAGACAAACATAATGCAGCAATTTAATGAAGAGTGATATATTTGGATGTAAAATTTTGGTACTTTTCTGTTATCGGGATCAAACTCATTACCAAATGTTTTGTTAAAATCGCCAAGAAGTTCATATAAGGACGCCAATTTTCTTCACCAGATTATATTTAGTAAATTACACGAACATTTTTATCATGAGTAGGAAAATGATAAACATTTTGGCGAATATTTCGAACTATCCATCAAATATTAAGGATTTGGCTGCATCTGAATCCGGTTCCGATAACGTAAAAGCACTATACAATATATTTCTTGTTTTTCGAAAGCTATATATTTACATCAGTAATTTCCCACATAATTTAAGAGTTCTGGAATGTTGCAAAAATATTGTAAACAGTCAGGATTCTTTATATTCATGGTATCTGGGACTTTGTTCGTTGAGATGATCCTTCTCACCACACTTTCCATCCTTTTGTTGTTGAGGTTATACTGTAAAATATTGTAAAATAAGAGATCACATATAATCTATAAAATATTCATTAATATCGGCATAATGAAAGATTCAGAATTTTCTTAAAGCAATATAAAGTTAGTCAATGGAATTATAGTTTTTATGAAAGTATAAAGTTCTGTATGAGCATTAAGATCTGTTTATTTGGTACAAATGTACTGTACGGTCGCTCTTGGTGACTTTTTCAAAAACTAGCCAAATATCTCGCCAACTTCGCCAATCTGGACAAGCAAGATCTGAAAATAAACAGAATATTCCATTTTTCATTGGTCGGAATCCCTCATCTGTGATTGGTCAGAATTAGTTACCAGAAAATGTTATTTATCGCCAACTTTGGAAAATTACGCCAAGAGCGACCAAACAGTAAATCTGAGCCGTTTATTTTATGAAGTGAGAATTTCCCAAAAATATCAGTAAAAGTTCTGAAAAATGCTGAGAATTTTAAGCTTAAAAAGATTGAGCTTTTCATATTAGGAAATATGTATACTTCATAAAAATGTCAACAAAGTAAAAACGAAAATTTTCTTTAAGTGAATTTGTCTTATCGAGGAAAATGCAATTATTATAATAGCATAAACAAGGGCTGAAGTGAAATGGGCTGGTACACTGCCAAATAAAGACAAATGAGCTTAAAACAGAAGCTTACAGATTTATAAGGAATTATTAATAAATATGCATTATTTCTATATTACAAGAAAAAGTCTTTAAATTTTTTTTCCCTTTTTCAAATAAGCATAGTAATCTCGTTTTCATACTCATATTTTTTAGTTTGTGTTTGCATAGCAGAATTGTGTTTTGTTAATTTTCAGAACTTTTAAGCATTTTCAAGGAATTTATTTAATTTTAAGACTTGAATAATTTGAGTTGAAGATATAAATAGGCAATTCAAAATCAAAACAAATATCTATGACCAAAACATAATTTCTATTTTACTGACCTAATAAAATATTAGGTATATTTGAATCCATCTGGAATGAAATGTGATATAATCAAAATCACTGTACAGAAGATGTTTTCCAGAGAATGGTAAATTATAAGTATCATTACACAAATGCTAAATAGGTTACAAATACAGAGCAATGACGTTTTAGTGACATTAAATGGCAATTTTTATGATTAAAAAAATCAATTTTAGTAATTAGATTTACTGAAACTTGATTTAGTTGCATTTTAGCTTTGGATGTTTTATAGAATGTCTGGGCCTTAGTTCAATCCTAGCCTATGTTGGATAGTGACAGTTACAGTTCTATTTTTTGCAGGTATGTCTTTCGATACAGTTGATTTTTGGTTTCCTTCCTTATGACCAGTGAATTTGACCCACAAGTGAAAAAGCTCATCCAAAAAAGCAAATAGATTCTTGATGCTCAAACGAAATTACATAGTTTTCGCCTGTTTGGTAATCAATTATTGATTCCCAAGTATAACCCATAATTTTTCAAATACTTTCTTGAATACTGTTACATTGAAGGAACTGGGAATTTGAAATGAGTAAAAATATATAGTACCTGTTAAAGAATTTAAAATTGTTATACTTACCGGTATGTCTGGGGCTTCCAGAATGACTTCTGGCACGTAATCCACCCACAGTTCTTGGTTGATTGTATTGGCTATTTTTTCCCTAAGATTTGGAGTGAATGTGTTACCCTTTTTAAGCTTCACGAAAAGCACCGCCCTGGTGTCGCCATCGGTCCCATCCTGACCCACGCAGATGTAGTCTTGCAATTCCTCCATTTGATGGACTGAAATGTATTAAGTGATTAGAATCATTTTCTTGTAGCCACAAACTATAAAAAATAATCAACTGATTGTTGTTTTAATGATAATGTTTCAAAAGCTTGCTGTTATTTCAAAAGCTTAATCAAATTTAGGAACAAATTGTCCTTTTATCAGTCTACAACAATTCAGTTTTAATGGGAGATTTCACTAAGTACTATATATATATATATATATATATATATATATATATATATATATATATATATTTTTTTTTTTTTTTTGAAAAGCTAACATTTCTTCAGAAGTGTTCATTTAGAATTCATTCTAGTGAGGTATGCCTGGAGTTATGATTGCACAAAAGAAATGAAACCTTAAATGAAAACACAAAAAAATACACTATGCTTTCATTTTCAAGGATAAATGAAATTGGAACGAATAAAAATAAAGCATCAAATTGATGAAACCAGTACCGAAAAGCATATTCAAATATCAGAAACAAAAATTAAAATTTATAGAAAAAATACAAGAATAAAATTGTTGAGGTTACTGAAAAAATTTATCCCCTTCAGGGTCTTGCTCAGGTTTATGAGCGAGTATGGGTTTGAGAATTCCGAGGTGCCTTAGCTACCCATATCTGGGCTCAATTATTTTAATTGATTGATTCGGAACATTCGAGATAATGAGAAAGATGTGAAAATTTGATTCATCAATTTTAATGTTCATGTTGAACTTCTGAAGATAATTAATTTTTTAACTTTTAGTGTAATAAGTGGAAGGGATCTTTAAAGGAATAGACAGTTAGGGTCTTTTATCTTAAAAAAATCTCATTCAGTACCTGCTAAAATATCTCAAATAGTAAAATATCTAATTGTTATAACAGAAAAATGTGATATTTAATTCACAGTTTATTCAAATAATGAAAAAAAATATTTGGAAATTTATAATGCAGCAATGTTTTCCGTTATTTAATTCTCTGGAATTTAAATTTAAAAGTAAATTAACAATTGGCATATAATTTCAAGATAAAACACTAATTGGAATCCTACAAAGGATGTTAGTTATCATATTTTTCTTTGTTGTTAGGTGCCACAAACAACATAATATTTAATATTATATATGTCACACATCAGGAATTTAAATGGAGCTGTCATTTTCTTTTATTTTTACATTACTGAAAAACAATGAAATAATACCCATCACAGTATTATCAAAGTTATTCATAAAACATTTTAGAATATATATTTTAATAATTATACACCACAATCTTTGTTAGCTCTGAATAGGAGACAAAAACTAAAGCTTCATGATTTTTTTTAAATCACGTGATCACTAATTGTCCAAATATCTCATAATATTCTATGGTAGTTGGGCCAAAAAATATTGAGATATATGTTGAAAATAGAGAAGACACACAAATTTGCAGAATTTCTGTCATTGCTTATTTGATATGTACATATGTGAAATACACATTTGTGAAATTCCCATTTTATTAACTTCATATTATTCGTGACGTGGCCATTGGATTGAGAACAAATTTGTAAGTTCAAATTCAAAAATTTAATGACTGACCAGATTAACACCAAATTAAAATAATTTAAATTTACGTAAGTGAAGTCGTTAAAGTACATTAACAATCAATAGAGGTTATATCATATTCTATAATAAGCTCATTATGACTTAATTAGATAATAGTGCATCGAATTATAAATAACGTGTCAGATTCGTTTCTGGTGATTGATAACAACTGCAGACTGATAAATTGATGTTAGGTTGAGTTATAGCAGAAAGATGTTTCCGGCTAACTATATATGTAAACCAAAGCTACTAAGCTCAAATCAACTGCTTCGTCATTTTAAACTGTGATCAAATAACGAGATCAACACCTGAACTGACACTTTTTTTCTAAATATCCATATTACGTCAACGTATAAACATTAATTTCAATAGAAGATAGACATGCATACTTTAATACACGAGAACGATTCCTGACTATTATCTCTGCATTATATATATATATATATATATATA
>JAPDSC010151846.1:85438-101409 GCA_026290005.1 Latrodectus geometricus
TTTAATTAACCATTTGGAGGTATAAAAAAATTGGTTTATCAGCTATTATAAAATTTTGGTTGCTTTCTTTGCCAGGGAATCAGTTGTTTTATTTCCCCTGAAGTGCTACTACCGACTGCAATGCAACCTTTTTATGTTTCTCCTTGAGGGCTATACGGATTTTCTAAATATCAGCTAAGACAGGAGCTTCATCTGAAGTAATGGCCTTGAGCGCAGTATTAGAATCTGACAGTATAAACTAACACTGAATCTGACCGTGTGATTTCTATGGCTGAGATCTCTACATCAAAAGGTATTTTATACCTTCTATCAGGAGAAATATTCTTTAAAAACAACACATAATGCCAAAGTTGTAATTCATTTACAGTTAACCAGAGATCATTGCAAAAGGAGATAGATCTACGTTGCACCTCAAAATGGAAAACACAGAAACATTAATTCCAAAAATGTAAACACGAATTCTAAGAAAAATAGCAACATTAGTTCTAATGTAAACATGGGATCATTCGCAAAAAAAATTAATAGAAATTATAAAATACCATTTCAATGTTACCTAATAGTTTTGTAAAAAGAAAATATAGGAACAGTAGTTACAGTATAAACACAATTTTAAATGTAATTACAAATTTTAATACATTTATTAAATTTGAAAGTTAAAAGACATTTTATTTTAATTATAGAAATAATAAAAATGCCCTATACAAACTAAAAACGGGTATGTCTACACAATTTTAATTAGTTACTTTAAAGAATTAATAAATAAGAAATGAATTAATTAAAATAAAGTGCAACCAACCTGGAATTTAAAGATGCAAAAGGTCAAGAAATCAAGAACACATTAAAAAATTCAGACGAGCTCCTTGCAAAAATGCCTATGAAAAGAGAATAAAATGTTCTAAATTTCCTCGCCAGTACTTAAATACTAGAGTTGCCGAAAAATAGAATTTTTTTTCATAATTCTTATTATTCTAAATCTCTATGATAAGTTCCGATAAGTTCTTTGCAGAAAATTTTGTTTCACCATCACACAATCATGTCAATATGGTGCAGAAAACAGCTTATTGCTCAGTTTGTGCATTCATACACGTTCGTTCCTACAATCTGATTAGCTTTGAAATCATGCAGTTGGTTATAAAAATCTAGTCAACTTCATAATGTTATTATTCGTTGAAAGTCCAAGTACTTTTTTTGTTGTCTGTAGGATAGTGAAAAAATATAAATCTTCCTAACTTTTACTGGTCTTATACCATGTAAGTTGCGCAATAGAAATGTGTGCTATAACCGGAATTAAACTTTATTGTTTTAAAGTTTTAATAATGTATGTACTTCATATGTAAAAACTTGCATGCGAATTTTCAAGATGTTCAAGTTATCTTATAGGGATGTTTCCTCCTTTTTTGCAAAAAATAGATGTAATATTTAACTACATAAACAGCAAACAGTATTAATTTTGTTCAAGTAGAAAATTCTTTTTTATTGTATTTACCTGTTGAGATCATGATGTAAAGAAGACAATTAAAGTATTACATAGTCCAATCTTTCTAAGATAAACAATATTAGAACATTTTGATGAGATAGTGATAGATGCTTTGGGAAAACATTACCCTCTTCCCAGAAAGATTAAAAGTCCCATAAAGTCTAATATCCCTCCATTAATTAACACACTTGTAAGTTGAAACATATTGTAAAAATAATTTTATAAGATTATTGCATTATGTTTCAACTACTTATTTCCACAGATCAAAACAACTAAACATAGCCAACTGTTTTGATATTTTCAACTGCTGTTGAATGACTATATCAGTACTTAAACTAGCACATTATTCCTTATGAATTTTCATGAAAAACTATAGCAAAACATTGTTGTCATTGCTGTTGCACCAGCATGGCGAAACGTTGTTATCATTGATGTTGCATACTTCCTTATAACACCGGATGCGTTCATCCATCAACTGCCTAGATCAAGAGTTTACCAATTGATGGAAGTAACCCGGAGGGAGTCTTCGCAATTTAGAAGCAGGAAACAAGCAGAAGAACTCCAAATATTTGACCTGCTGTCCCCATATTTATCATTTCACTTGAAGACATTGCGACCATTAACCTTTTAATGTGCCGCAGCCGCCCTTAGTAAGCATAAATGTCATGTAGTTAACATGTTTGATCTTTTTCTTGCAAAAGAATTGGCTCAAAGAATGTATTGTACCACCCTTCATGATTCGTATTAATTGTTAGTCAATAAAACAATCTTTTAGAAATCACAGGACTTTTATTCCTAATGATTTCTACAAGATACAGGAAATTCCATCTGTAGAAATCATAATTACACAGCTCCAATTCAGTTTATACAAGAAACAACTTCCACAGAAACACAGAATAATATATGAGACAGATAATAGTTTCTATGCATTAGACTAGCAACCTAGACTAATAATCCTCATTAAAAATACTTCTGTGACTAGCGGCTGTATTTAAACCTGACTTGGCATGAAATTCTAAGAATTTCGCCAATGGTTTTTGGAAGGTTTTAGGCTATCTCGCTAAGTATTGGTTTTTGAGCTTCGGTGATGGAATATGCATTTTTCACCAAGTCACCAAGAATCATTTCAAAAGGTAGCCAAATTGCTAATAATAATCGCAAGGAATATGCCTAAATTACACAATTTTCACTTGAAAATCCGTGTATATTAGATCTAGCTGAGATATTTTAAGGCATGATTACAGCATGATTGTTAGGTTACAAATTTGTAACAGCATGATTGGGATGGTTTTTTAAGTGCTCTCCATTGAAAATAGCACAAAATAAATGTTTTTTTTTTGTAGAATACCTTTCATTTTCAAATAAAAATATTTCGCTATAAATTGTTTTTTGTTATCACTTCATTTGATAATTTTTTACATTTATTTATCATAATATGCCATTATTCAAATATATTTTTTTCTTTAACATTTTCTAATTTTTCAAATTCTTTAATATGTTTTTAAATTATTTTGAATCATGGTTTCGCTCCTTTTGTAATTATTATAAAACGATACTTTAAATCTATGTTTTAAAATAATATCTATAATACAGAGAGCGGCACATAAAACCGGCCCGTAAAGTCAACACATAAAATGCCATGTATTAAATATGATACTCTCTTTCACTGTTAGTGCTTTCACTGTTAAATCCGAGATTTTAATAATGTGCCCAAAGCGATGTCATACGAAGGTATACCATATAATTAAGGTGACCTACATATTGGGAAACATTAGGTGATTACTCTTCAGTCAGTGAAAATTAATTTTCGAAATGCTGATGGTGCGAAATTTTCGGAATCATAAATATTATATCTTCATATTCTTTACTAGTTATAGTGGAGATTTTAACGTTTTTGGTGTTGTCTTAGAATTAAAATAAGGTTGAATGATGAACAATACAGTAAACTTCTGCCATATTATAAACTTTGCGGTATACGAATTAAGTGGATTGTGTTTTCTAATTCTTAAAATCAGCTCATAAACATATTAATTGTTTCATTCGTGAAAGTATCCTTTAAAATTGTAGCCTCCTATTTTGAAACCAAAATAAATAATGTTTATAATGAAACTTGAACTTCCTTTTCCTTCTTTTCTGCCACATTTCTGAAGAACTTTAGAATGCATCACTCTATGTGATATACTTGTTGATTATTTTGAAATGATTGTGACATTTTTTAATTAGATCGATGGCCAAAGCCTTTGTTTTCGAGAATAAAGAGATCAGAGAAATTTATATCAATTGTTCTATCAAGAATAGATAATTTAAAAAAAAAACTGAAATGGAAATAAACAATGTTTTTTTCTAGAAGTGGAGAAGAAAACTACATTGAGAATAAATTTATTTACAATTGTCTTACATTCGCATAAAATCCGGATGGCGCAAAAAAATGACGAAAAATGTAATTTATCGTATTCTTTATCCAATACTTCAGAACAATTCATAGAAATGAGAATGGTTATGGAAAAACTCACTCATATCTGGAAATAAAAAATTAAATTCTGATATTGAAAATCAATGGTGTAAAGGATTCGTTTGTTGGAAACGAGTCATCTCCTCACTGTTAGTCTAGAATCGATGATCTAGTTCAGTCAAGATGTGCCGAAAAATTTAACCGCAGTTAGGAAGCTTCATTTCTGTAACCATGGTATCATGAAAAGCTTCAAGTTCGGTGCAAGTGTGCAATCATTTTGTTTACTTTGAATGTTGTTCAACTTAACCATAAAAAGAAAACAACCTATTCCAATTGATTAATTAGCTCATTAATTTCCTGGTAGTAAGTACATTAGTTTTAAATTTTTAAACATTGCATAACCAAATTTGGAATAAAGTTTCGTAGCGGCTCTATATTATTTTTGTAAAATATGATCTTTTTGACCTACTTCCGCACTTGTTAATTTCATTTTCTTTTAATTTTTTGTGCAACAAAATGTTAGCTTATTCGTGAGATGAATTGTTATATGCATGTTCTATCTGATTATTTGATTTTCTTTTTGATTACAAATGCGAAATTTTCATAATTGGAAAAGATTTTGGCTAAACTACTGTTACTTGTTTAATTAAATGCAAATTTGAATTTTATAAGAGCAATATTCTAAATAAATCACTAAAGTTAAGAAATTATATTAAATTATTTAACAAGTAATAAGGTGTTAAAGATTAGGCAGTCATTAGAAATCATATTTTTGGAACATTTATTAATTTCATATCTTTCATAGTGAAATAATTTTTTTTAAGTTATTATGAAATATTTGACATATTACTAGATTATTATTTAACGAATTTAAGAGCTATTTTTTAACTACAATTTTGTATAACATTATTAATTTTGTTTCTTATAACATTTCTTCTGTGTAATTTGTTCTCTCATCCCCAAGAACATTTTTACTTAATGTAAATATCATCATCTGCTTTATTTATTGCTGTAATTTATGATTCTTTTAAGTAGAGAATAAAAGTAGTAGAGTAAAAAGTAATAAAATCTATAATTAACTTTTTTCTCTTTAGTTTGTTCAATAACATGTACTAGTTTTTAAAACATTTTAGAATGTATATTTTCTTTAATTAATACAAATCAATTGTCAACATCATAAATTTAATTTTGAAAGAGTATTGGTATGAAATATGCAATAAAATTTTTTTTAACTATACATAACTAATAAATTTATTCGAGAGTAAAATTTTTTAAAGTATAATTTATTTCACGTTACATTTCTAAGTTTTATCAGTTTAGAAATTAATATCCTTTTTAAACAACAAAGATGTATCAGTGTTTGGTGCAGTATTGAATTACAAGAAAATATCGGAAAATAGTCAGTCTCCTTCAATATTATTGCCCTTGGCTGATCAATATTTACATCTTTCTTATTGGATTCATATCAGATCTTATTGGTTGGGAAAGTTGAGCTTGGATTATTTTATTTTGCAGATATTTTTAAATTTTTACTTGATTATTCAATTAATCAAATTTACTAACAAGATGCAGATTTGTTGGCTGCCAAATACCATTCAAATTAGCTTTGAATTTTTTATTTAGATTAGTAAGTCTATTGTATTTATGAAACATAAAATATATTTATATGATATTATGTAATTATATGATTTATTCATTTTATTGTCCTTGAATTTATCTGTGTAAAATAATTTTTTACAATAAAGTATTTTACTGTAAATGAATTATTTTACTGATGAATGAATTAAATTGAATTATTTTACTGTAAAATAATTCACATTTTTTTATATTTACAATATTATTTCTCATAATTTATTAATGGAAACAAAATTTAGCTAGAAATTTTATTTTTGGTGTTTATTATGGATTGAATAGGATATTATTCTTGTGTAATTTATTAGTGTTATTACATATAAACAGATGATATTTACAGTCTGATATGATAAATATCAGAAAATATTTGTCTGGTAATGTTCATGGTACTTATGTATTAGCATCACCGCAGCTTTTTAAGCTAATTTAATTTCAAGAAATTTACTTATAATTTGAAAAAAAAATATTTTTTAACTATAGATTATGCTCTAATTTTATTCAACTTTTGGCTCAAAATTAGCTGCATTAGCACTAATACTTAAATACCATGTTCATCATTAGGTAGTAAATTTTTCTCCTCTTTTTAATAGTTTCCCTTTCTCTTCTCTTTACCTTTGAAATTGTTTATATTGAAAAATAAATCGGTTGATTATTGTAGTTATTAAAGTTATTATACTATAAACAACATTCATATCATATTTTTATATAACAAATCATTTTCTAAGTCTTCAACAAAATATGCTATATAATATGTATTTAAATAAAAATATCTATTTAGTAATTTACCAGAGTGTTTAAATGGAAGTAAAATATTTGTAAGTTTATAATTTATTTTATAAAAATGGTGATACATAATTCAATTTTAAATATAATTAACTATTACCTTCCCATTAAAAGCTTTGGTATGCTGCTGTTTACAAGTCATATATTTTTGTTACATTTATGAAATATTTCAAATTTTTTTTATTGCAGATTATTTTTTAGATTATATTTATTAGTAAAATTAACAATACTTAATTTTTTTACTGTTTTTATTTGTTTATACATTTTTTTATATTTTAATATTCATTATTGATAGTTTGCTTAAATTCATTATTGATTGTTTGCTTGGTGTTCTTGTATTTCTTGTCTAAATATTATACCTGAAGTTTGATTTCTTAGAATTCTGAATGTGTCACTTAAGAACTTTAACCTTGTTCAAGCCTAAGTATCTTAGATATGTTGTCAGCGTAATTGTTTTAAATAATTTAAAAAAATGTGATGAAACAGGTATAATATTCTTTTTCCTTTCTCTTATCAACTGCAATACTACTAGACTTAAGAAAAAGGTACCATGTAATTATTTTATGTACTAGTAAGCTCATCAGGAATGGCATTTTAATTTAAAATATTATATTTAATAACTTCTCTTTAATAGGTTCTTTTTTGTAAATACAATAAAAGAAACTGTACTATATCCATATTTAGAAAAAACAACTTGAAACTTTCCAATATATTACAATACTAATTCTGTCTATTTTGAGCATCAGAAAAATTTGATTATTGACTTTTTTTTCTGTATAGTCTCTTACTAAGCACTTTTTGAAATATGATTTAGTTTTTGTCTTCTTATTCCCATAAAAAGATTCATATTTAGAACAATATGAGAAAGTATTAACTGATACATTATACAGAAAAATTCTAAATAATATAACTGATTAAATTCTCTTGGTTTTTATTCCTTATTATATGTATAAATATCAAAATTGATTCAACAGTATGTCTTCGCTTCAAAATAGAATATAGGTTTTTGGACATTTAGTGTTAAACTATCTGAGAGTCAGGGTTATTAATTTTTTGGAATACAAATTAAATTAAGCACAAAGCTTTTATAAATGTATAAGTATTTTGTACAATTGATCGAATATGGAATGCTAATCTAGTAAAGATTTCTATGTTTTTGCTGATAAAATTTTTGGTTGTTTGTATTTTATTCTATGGTTTTCATAATTGTAAGAATATAATAAATTCTATTTACAAAATTTATTTCTAATTATTTGCTATATAATATTATTTACTTTATATGTGCTGCATTTTATTTTGACTATACATATTTTATTTATAGTTGTAAAATACAGTGCACATAATTTTACTTGTAAATTAATTTTATATAGTAATGACAAATACTTCCCAAATTGAAGTTTAATGAAAGCTTATCTGAATTTCAGTCTACCATAAAAAATGTTTACATATAACTGAGAATATTGTATTAATGCTATATTAATACATGCTAATCACTTTATCAATATATTTAAGTTTCAAAATGCTATTGTATTGCACTAAAATGGCAGCTAAATAGCTCAATTTATGTGATAAATTCTCATCTTGGTTTCTAGTGGTTCAAAATAATTTTTTTAAAATTCATGTCTTGGTCAAATTCATCCAAATGAATGAATTGTGACAAATTAACTTGAACAAATCTATTAAGCAGAGGTAACGCTGTAGTGTAAAAAAAAAGAGTGGTTATTCTATATCTTAAAGAATTTTGGTACTTTTTTTACCATAATTCTTTTTAATCACTTCATTGATTGATTTTGTCCTTTTGCATAAGTTTCCATTGTGTGTAAATTTTTCTAATTGTCTGTTCTCCTTAAAATATCAAAAGAAAATTTTCATCTAGTAGAGGGAAAAATATTCTTATTGTAAATGTTTATCGATTTTACTTCAATCAGGGTCAATAAGAATCTAAAATATATTATTTACATGTGAGGAAGTATCTTTTAGATATATAATATTTTGTTTAATTTTTACCAAGGGAAATAATTTGATAAGTGAAATTTTTTAAATCGGTATTAACAATCTGTCATTATCTTATTTTGGATGGAAAAGAAAGAAACAAAATCATATTTTGTTGGATTTGTAATAATTGTTGTAAACCAGATTTATGTAATGTACTCATATTAGTTTTTATTTCTTAATTTTATAGACTTGGGTAAATGACTAATCAAATTGTTTAAATTTACTTTGTTTTGTTATATATTTTATGTTATACATTTTAAGCCTATTGTTTTAATATATATAAATGACAAGCACCTGTCCTCTTATAATTATATTAACTAAAAGTGTTGCCAATTGATTGATATCCTCATTCGATAAACATGTGCAATCACATATACAATTATTCTTATTTTAAAATAAATTACTAAATAAATTGTTTTTGTTTTGATAATCATTTCTGATCTAAAACTGTTTTTATTTTAGGAATATTAATCAAAATTTAAACAGTTTGAAAAGAAAACGTTTTTATGAAATATATTTTATATAAAATCTATATATTGAATTTATGAAGTATACTTTTAGATGAAGAATCTTAATATTCCTCATTAAAAATGTATTTCTTTAAATCTAAATTTAATCAATATTAATATTATTATTTGTCTTAGATAGTTCAGTTTATGCATCTGAAAATGTTTACTTAAATTTATTATAACATAGCAAATATTTAGTAAAAATAAAAATGCTAAAACAGTTTGTTATTTTTATATGAAGTTATTTTCCATTTGCTAGTTTTTTTTTTATAATATTATTATAAAAAACTCAGGTTTTTAAAACATGTTTTTGTAGTAAGGTATATATTAACAAGTTCACTATGTCACTTTTTTTAATATGCAGGCTTTAAAACAATGAACGATCTTGAATTGATAAATTAGAATCTAAAGTATGTGTTTGGTAATTAATATTTATTTGAACAAATATTTTAAAATCTTATGGACTAAAATTTTACTACCATCGTTATGTTGACTGACTTATTTTAAAATTCATTAATATTGTTTGAAAATTACTGTCATAATATCAAATTACTTTGTTTTGGAATCTATTTTCAAAGAGTAATTATATTAACTATTAGTTGTCTTAGTTATTAAAATTATTTGATATTAAATAACCATCTGTTTCCAATGCCTTAGTTTTAAAAAGAAAGATTGTCACTTTATATATGCAAAGCAACTGGAATTTATTTTAATGTTACATTTTATAATTTATACAATATGTAATGAGTAGTAAATTTATGTGTCGTACTAAAATTTATATTATTTCTACTTCAAAAATCAAGCTAAAATGATAGGCAAATTTTTAGAGTTTGAAATTTAATTATTATCATTTCTGACAAATAAACTTTGACTAAAAATATGTTTAAGATTATAGGACTTTTTTCTCAACATAATTAAAAAAAAACAATTGTTATTTTTTTTATTATTATTATTATTTTTATCAGTCAAAAGACAAAAATCTTCTTTAAATATTCATCTTGACATTTCGAATAGAGTTGTATTAAAATTATTTAAATTAAAGCATAAATTATTTTTCCTCTCATAGATATAATCTTAATTTTGGACTCTTATCATTTCTAAAGAAACTACTCTACCTTTGACTACCTCTTTGAAGTAATTAATTTAGATATTGGTGCAAATTATCACCATTACCATCAAACTGCCAGTGATGTGACACATTTTTACTTTAATGCATCTGCTTGATTTAATTGGGTTAATGATCCAGATCTTGCACATTTCCTGCTTACAAATGGTTTTTATTTGTAATGTAAGGGAACATCCTGAAAAGTGTGTGAAATAAAATTATGGAAGTCTGAGATCACATTTTCCATTTACTCTTTCTTTTCTTATAAGGAAACTTAACTATATTTTATTAAGAGTGGCATGATTTCATTTAACTTCATCTGAAGCACACACAAAGTAACTGTTCTCTTATAATTTTCTGTTTAAAGTATATTAAAAATACTCTTTTTTTTTTTTTTTTTTTTTTTAATATATTAGTCTAATCAATTATATCTAACACCATTCTTGTCGAAAATTTTTTTTTTTTGTCAAGCAATGTATGTGAAATGAATATGTTATTTGAAATATTTAATTTCAAAATACTTGATAATTTCCTCTCATCCTAGCAATTAAATAATTGTTTTAAAATTTTTCTTTTTTGCTTTGAACATCAGGATGTTAATTTTAGCAATTATGCAAGTTTGTTTGTAACTCTCTCTCTCTTCTGCTAATTTTTTTAGAAAATCAATAGAATATTTTTAATATTTTAATTTATTACCCCTTTAATTGAATTTTTAATTTTTAAGAGGGAATTTTCGAATACTGCAGCTTTTTAAAATTGTTTAAGATTGGATTCTTGTATTCATTACCTTGATTCAAATTCATAATATTCGGAAAACTGTAAATTTAAAAAAGGATAATTTATTTAAGAGTATTATACTCATACACAAATTTTCCGAAGTGTTAAATAATTTTCTAATGTAATTTATATTAAATATAATTAATCAATATGATATTTTGAACTTCTAAAATATTAATAATTAATTTAAACCATCATAAATAGTTTGAATTGTGAAACCTTTTTATAATTTAAATTAATTTTTTATTATTGTTGTAAAAATGTTAATGGAAACAGGTTAATTCTATAATTGATAGGGATTAAACAGGAAAATTTTTTTTGCTAAATAAAATTGTAATTTAATATTTAGCAATTTTTTTGAAACCATTATAGTGTCAGACATAACATTATCTCTTTGTGGTGTATATTGGTTAGATTTATATATGTTTTTATAATGTATTGTTTATTTTTAAAATTCTACAAAAAAATCTCTGTGGGCAGCATTGTATTAAATTTATGACATTGCCTATTGATATAAGAATGCGAACATAACAAATTATATTTTTAAGTTAAATTATTATTTTTTTCATTATTCATCTCGTATAAAAATTTTTTTCCCATTTACTAAATATTTTGAACATAAAAATATTTTCTGAAGATAACATCATATAATGTTTATTTTCTTCAAATATAATTTTCATTGGAATCCATTACTTAGGATTTTTATAAGTTTTTACATAAAAAGTTATATGGGAATTGTTCTACAAAAATTATTGTATGCTAAAAATTTGCTTACTTTTAAATTAATCTTTTGATTTATAGTTTGCAGAGTAATCAGTTAATAAATATTCAATGTAATCTTACAGTCCATTCAGCTATTAGTTTATTTAATGAACATTCTAAAGTTCGTTAATAATTTGAAAATAAATTTTTGTTAAATAAGCTAATGGTTCCGGCGTTAATAAAAAAAAATAATAATAATTTGAACATTGCATCATCGCTTGCAATACTTTCTTTTCAAAAGAAGTAAATTGCAGTTATTTTTGAATTTGTATTTAATTTGAGTTTTTTATTATTATTAAATGTACTTATTTTTATTTATTATTATTTTTTTGATTTGACAGTTATGTTTAATTGTAATTTTTAGCTCAAATTATTAATTAAGAGATAATATTTTCTTTAGTACGTAAAGATCTCGGAGAATCGGAATTCCGGAAAATATTTAGATTCGATTCCCTTATAAATAATCGAATTAACTGCGAGATCGCTGCATTTCTATGTTCGATTTATAATCAAAAGCACGATTTCCTTCATTTTTAAAAGCTCTTAAATCAATGGCAATAAATATTTTTCTCGTTGCGTTACTAGATCGCTGTTCTTCCTAGCACATATTGGAGTTCCTTCCTCTCTACAGATGGTACGCGATAATTGTCACAGACAGCATGGATGGGTTTTCGGAGAAATGGCTCTCGCCTACCTTCTTTTTTTCCCGCTATTATTTCACGCTGTTTGGATTGGCTGGGAGCCGCGCGGCCTGCATGCACTCGGTTACCTGGAACGGAAACCAGCCTTGCATGTTGATAAGAAAATTACCCGGCAATTCACCTCCCACTGCTTTCCCAGTAACAGAATACCGTTACAGAAATAAATACACTTCATTGAGCTGCTAAAGTTAGTATGCATTGTGATTTTTTTTTTCTGAAATATCAATGAGACGATTAACTTGTTTCTGAATATTTATACACTATTCATTTTCTTTTGTTCTACCAAACTATACTTCGTGTGTGAAATATCGATTAATCTTATGTAATTTTTTTCTCTAGTTTCAGGCTAAGTTTGGTGAAATATCTTTTTGTTTTTAATGGAATGTATTACATGAATATAGATCATAATATTAGAAAGTGAACAATTTTTTTCGTTGATATAATTGCAATGCTAGTTTTTTAATATTGACTAATGTGTGATCATCCTCTGTTTAAATTATGTCAGAAGCTGTCAAAAGACAAATAAAAAGCTCAAATAATGGATATTTAATGTAAAGATAACTAATTATTTATAAGTGGCCACCAAAATAATAGAAACACATTGGATTTATAAGAAATCCTTTAACTAATGTGGCGTAAGACCAACTTTGGGATGTGATACAGCTTCAATTTGCCTGAGAATAATTGATTAGTCAGTAAAATATTGTGCAATTTTTCATGTTGTGAAAGATTCGATAGAGAGACCGGTGGATGAAATCAATTGCGAATTCAATGCTCTAAAATTGATCGTAACAATTTTGTATGTAAGTCGGAAGACTGCAAGTCAAGGTGGATGTTTCACTTCATCCTCGTGTTCATAAAGCCAAGATTGGACAAGTGCCATTTCATAAATAAGACCATTATCATCCTGAAGAATTCGTCTCTCGCAGAAAACAAAATTTTGCATCATAAGATGGACTTCGTCTGCTAAATTTATACTAATTCCCAGTGACCTGTTCTTTCAGAATAATGATTGGGCCATTAGATAGATAAACCATGGTTGTCAATACCATGATTATTTGCTTGTGCAGGTATTTTTCAAATATGCCTTCATTCTTTTGTGAGGAAACATATTTTGTCTAAATGTAATTACCTTTCACCAGTCAATCAAATGGACTTCGTAGTTATAACACTACGTAGATGATGTTTAACATTATCTCTCTTATATATGTAAGTAGCTTGAAAATGTGCTGCTTTGTCGTAAATGTTTTGTTTATCAAGATGGTTCCTAATTGTAATTATTGACATCAGAGGCTCGAGCTGCTGATCTAGTTTTCTCTTGCCGATCTGTGTATTCGATATCTTGAATTTAAACACCGTAATCTAGGAAGGTCCAATGTTGAGACTTTTCAGTTACTTTCAATTCCGCCTCTTTGAAAGTCTATGAGGTCTGATATTTTATATCTTTGACTTAAACCCTAAGTGACTAGGATTATATATTTTATGTGAGAAAGAGAGAAAATAATTACAGGTTAATAATTTAACACAATTAGGTGAGTAAAATAGCCCTTTTTTTATACAATTTAATAATATTTGTAAATTAAAATGCTTAATATTGCAGTTAAATGTATTTGAAAAACAAAAAGCAAGTTTTGAATATTATTATGCCAAAAATTTAAACTTTATATTAAGAAGCTAATTTTATTACAGGGAATTTGATTGCAATTGTTTTTTAATTCCCAAGAAGATTTTAATGAGACAGGTTATAAGTTAGGAAAAATCTGTTGCCATTTAAACTATTTTATATTTTGTAAACCTTTTGATTTCATTTCGTATGAAAACGCGTAGAAAAATTGGTTCTTTTTCCTTTATTTTCAAACATTACTTAAATGAAGGTTCGATTCATATTAATTAAGGAAAATATTGAAATCTGAAAAAAAAATTTTTTCTTTCTCTTGAAATTCTGAACATAAGCAACATGGCAACAGTCGTCTAAAAAGCAATTATTTGTGAAAGTCTTGTTTAAAATTTGTATTTTTAGCAAAATAATTATTTCTCTGTTTGATTCTTGTCTTAGTTGCTTCAACCGTTTTGAAGCTTTCTTTATAATGATGTATATTAGTGAACAATATTGTGGAAATATTATGATGCAGTTAAATCTCGAAAGAACTAGAAAAATTGTGTAATGTTAATTAGAATATGAAAGGTTAGGAATATTTTCTGCCTAATGATATTTAAAAATTGCACTACTATAATTCTTTATTCTCAGTTTTATTCATTTTTTCTTAACAATATTAATTCAATGAAACAAATGCAATTTTAATGAAATCACTGTTCATAATATATGCATATGATATATCCATATATTTTCCAGAATAAATTTTAGATTTGCCTCAATAATATTAGTTTGGGGAAAAAGTAATCCATTATTTTTTCGGAACACGTCCGTAGTGATCGATATCTCGTCAGGTATCTATCAAGCAATTTCAGATTTATGCTCGTTGGAAAGGTGACATTTGACACTAAAATATACTCTTGCGGTTTTTTGTTTGATTCATTCAGTTACGAGTACAAGGTTTTAAAAATGGAAGACAAGAAACAGAAAATTCGATCCATTTTCGTTTTTCTCTTGTAACGGCGAAAAAGATAGTCGGGTGGATAAAATTGTAAAAGGTGTTTATCGTCCTATATAAGACTCTAACAACCAGTTACGTACAATTTTGGTTTCGTCGATTCCGTTCGGGTATTTTTGATGTTAGAGATGCACCTCGCATGTGGATACAGCATCCTCGCAAATGTCTATAAAATATCAAAAATGATCGAAGTTAACCGCATGTCAGCAGTCGTAGCTTCGCACAAGACCTAAAAATCTACATGAAAACTGTTTTAAACCTTTTTACAAAGCGAATCTGAAAGAAGTTACATAAAGTTCACGTAAAAATAATGGATTTCTTTTTCCCCAAACTAATATTAAAGATCAAATTTTGTATATTTGGCAAGCTCTTTATCAATTTTTGTCGAGGGCACGTGAGAAAATTCGTCACCCCTGCTACCACATTGATTCGTGGGATTGCAAAGATTGAAGTGATTGCTACTATATTGCATTTCCTTCTCATTGTTTATAAATACCTCAATTTGCATGTGTCTTAAGTGGAGCGTCTGGCGTTTTCTTAAAATTGGAAATACAGTCGAACTTGGATAAATAACGTGAAAAAATGTCTCATTTTGAAAAGGTATACTATATTAGCTATATCATTTATATAATGATGTGATTAAACTTAATAGACGCATTAAAAATCTCTCTCTTATATGTCTGAATTCAATTTCCCGACGACTGAATGTAAGATTTTTTTGTAATTTTATGTGTACGTTAAAATTTCACATTTTTAGAAAATCTATATAAAATGACTAATAAATGATATATAATAAAACTACTCACAAAGAGCGCATGAACGTTGTGTTCTGTGATTGTCTATTTTAAAACGTTTATCAGAAATTATAATAAGTTTAAACTATTTATCGTCGATTAAAAAGTGGTTTTTTACTTGTGAGTACATAAAATAAAAAAATGTTTATACTTTACAAATATGTATAGTGAAGCTAGAGTTAAATGGTTAGCGCTCTATTTTTCACTTCAAACACTCCTATGTTCGATTCCTCCGAACTGACTGCCGAATGATTCAACAGTTCTTGACCTCGATTACCATACACATATATGTATATATTTTTATTCTATTTCTTGCCCTCAACAAACTACTTTGTATTATCAGTATTTCTTAGTAAGTTAATTTTCAGTTTC
>JAPDSC010151846.1:119811-163351 GCA_026290005.1 Latrodectus geometricus
TTACATTGAAATTGAAGTTGGAAATAGAGACATGTTTTGCATGAATTATCATTTTTCTGCAATTTCCATTTAGAATACTCTTTTATTTCTCATTAACAAGTTTTCAAAACCCTCTTATGGATTTTGTCTCCTTCAAAACAAGTTTGCATTTTTCTTAACTCAAAATCACTTCGATCTCACTGTGTTGCTTTAAATCTCTTGAGATCACATCGAAAAATACTTTGTTTCATAACTTTCTTTTTAATATAATTCGTAACCTTATTAGATATTAATTTAAGTTAGTATTGTACTAAATTAGATGCATATGTTATTATGATTTAATTTTTTCCCTTCATTAAGTTACATAAAGGGATTTCTCGCCAGATATAACTTTAAAATATTACCAATATAAAACGAGCATTGTTTTTTAATTTTATGTGTTTTATTAATCAATGGTCTTTACCAAATACATTTATTTATGTGCTAAGAATCCATATGGCCTCATCTCATAAAACTTGATTAACTGTTATGTTTTTGCTGCCTGGTTCTTGGATAATTTTACTTGTCGCGCTTCTCGATATGGAGGTATAAAATTGAAGTAAGAAATCGATATCGAAATATTTTTTCTGAAGTAAACATGCAATCTATCACAAAAACATATCGGCCCATTTGTCGAATTGTAATCAAATTACGAATGCAAAAATATTTTGACTTAAACAGCATTTCATTAAAATTCTCCAATGAATAAATGATAAAAATTCATCGCATCAAATCTACACATTTAATAAATATATGTAATAGGCACTTTACCAGTTAGGAAAAAAATTTCTGTTGCATTTTGATTTTAGATATCATGTCTTGCTAAAAGATTTATCTTAATTACTAGTGTGTATCAAAATTTGACAAGGATCGCTCTATCGGATTCAGAAAGACTGGTTTAGCATATCGAAAGGTTTACAGTGGCTGGACATACATATTGCAATGATTTGCCATTAAAAGTAGATGATTTATTGTGAGTGTGTCACAACATTATAATAGCACCTGAAAAACTACCAGAATAGATAGTGCCTTAATATAATAGTCAGCATTATCTGTTATCCGTCGTATGACTTGCATGCAAATGTCTGATATGATTCTCTGTAGAAGATAAGATTGGAGACTTCATACTCATAGTCTCTCACACTTGTACACTACCAGGTATTTTGAGTTTGGTGGCAGGCTTAATCAATATGGAGTTATGCTGACTGAGTTGGTATAATCTTTTGATACGAATATTTCCGGAATTAATCATAAAGATGTCTAGAGACGCTGCATGCAACTTGATAAACTTGTGGGTCACAAGCCATTTTTAATTTGTCTCGCGACTATTTTCAATAGCAATCGGAAGTTAAATATATTTTTAGCCAATCATAAAAATTAACATCTCCGATCACTCCATAATCTCTTGGCGGTCCACTAATCGATCATGTTCATCTTGATATCCATTTCTAGAACTTCCTTTTATCATTGGAACTCGGCTTGTTATTTCTGGAATATATTTAGCACAGCGAGATTTGTCGACGGTGTTCTATTTTACGTTGCTCCACCTTTTTTCTTACGTCATTCGACTTATCTGAAGGAAGACAATACTCATTTGTACATGCTTGCATTTGGGAACTTTATCGACTTGCACTTAAAATGTATAAAGAAAGGAGCTAACGCGTTTACGATTTGATTTTTATTATTAATCTGTCAATTTATTACTTTAAGAAAACTTGTGTCTGAAGAATAAAACTATATATTGATTTGCTTTATTCTCTGAGGATTGTTAAATTTCCATTTAATATCATTTTTTAATTTATATACACTATATTTTGACCACACTTTTCATTAAATAAGATTTTGGTTTGGTCACAGGTTTTGTTGGCATGATTAATAATTTTGTATTTCTTGTATTGTGAAATAGTAAGATTTGTAATTTTCGGTATTTTAAAAAATCTTTTATTGGATTTCCAGAAGCCATTTCTTCGAACAGAAATTTTTTGTACAAATCTCTTTCACAATTCTCTCGGTTCTTTTATAATTTGAAACCTATAACCTATATGTATAGAAAATTAATACTTCTACCCTATGTAATAATTTTATATAAATAAATTGTTACAATGAGAATTTTAAAAAGTGTAATGTATTAGTAACCTTTTATTTTTATCGTAATACCCTTTATATAATGTTACAAAATGCCCAAATCTCTTTTCTGAAACATTTGTTTTTTCCTAAAATTCATCAAAATAAAAGGAGTTTAAATTTTATTTATGGCAAGAGAGCCCAAGAAAAGGCTAAAATAACAAAATTATCAGATTAACTTATAAAATTTGTAGTAAATGCATAAAAGTTTTTTGGCATTTCTCCGTGTGTCTTCAAGTACTGACGAATAAAGTATGTTGGTCTGGGAATGTTCATTCCAAAGTTATGGATAACATGTTAATGTGTGCGTAAAGTAAGTTTGTTATAAATTTGTTTTAGAGTTTTGAATAATTTAATGCATTATTTTTTACTACTGCATTTTTCATGCTGCCACTATATTGTTAGAATTATATAATCAACATCTTACAAAAAAAAGTGCTATTGTTGAATATTTTAATTGTAATCATGCTACTTCAACATGGTGATATTACTGTTAACGTTATTCAAAATTAAGAAAATTGTTCCAATCTAATATTCATTTTCCATTTGTATTATTATAACAATAGTCTTTATAATATCCTGTTGAATTTTATTTAATTAAAACAGAGTCATCAATATTTGTGATTTTTTAAAACGATTCTATCTTGGAAATACGCATTTTATATAACTGTAAATATATCACTTTCAGTTAATAATTTATGGTGAAATATCCTTTTTCTTGCTCAAAGTATATTTAAATAAATCAGTAATCCGTAAAACTGCAAGAAGATTGGAGTCTGTAATTATTTTGGTTCATTAGCTTAAGTGATAAAGTCGCTAAATTGTAATACTGACTTTTATTGCAACCTTCTACCTTCACGTTTTTAAAATGTAAATCTTTTTAAAAATACTCATGTTTCTTCCAATGTTTTTACAGACATTCAAAAGATAATATTTGTGTCTTTCAAAATAAAATATATTACATTTGCCAGTTACAAGTTTTTTTCCCCCCACGTTTGTTTTGTGTGTTGCTGCCAAGAATGTTGTTTCAGCGAAATAGAATCGCATCGTTATTTTAATTTTTATAATTTAGTGAAGCGAGATTTCTTTCAGCTATTTGAAATATTGTAGAATGTTGCTAGTTTTTGCGATCTAAATTTCGTGAAGGAAAAATCATCTTTCCAAGTTCCTTTTTCCAGACACTTCAGATGTTAGTTAAATGTTTCAATTGTAGACAACTTTCACTATACTGTATGGCGTTCCGTTTTTTATAATCTGGTAATGATTGGGACAATTGGATAAGTGTACTTCTGAGTTGATTCTAATATTTTTGGTCATCAAGAACGTAAGGGAAAGGAAACGGCTTCTGTTGGTATTACTACCTTGAATACTTGAGAAAGATATTGTCCGTCTTTGGCGCAGAACTTATAGCCATTGACATGGATTTAGACTTTTCCTTGGACAAACACGTAACAGGTGAGATTTGGTTACTTATCGATATTCTTAGCGTAGTTCTGTACCTTGAAGATTGGAGGAGTATTGTGGACCAAAGGGACGGGGCATTCTTATTTTAAAAAAACTTGAAGCACTATCACAGTCTTCTATTATGCATTTCCAATGGATACCATCACAAGTTAACTTTAAATACAACGACATCGCCTGCGGGCTGGGTAAAAAAGGATCATTTCTATCTCTGTGTCCTTCTAAGCCTTTGACTATCCGGGAAATTTACAGGAGTAGGTCTCTAATAAATTCATCGTAAAAAATGCCGCCGTCTCATCCTTGGTACTGTGACTTTGGCCCTGGAGGTGCTTTTTCGATGAAAGACATGACTAGACAGCCTTCTCTAGGCTCAAATTCAGATATCTTAGAACTCTAAGGTTTTCCCGGGGAAACGAAGTCTTTCTCACTTGCACAAAGTGCAACGCTAAAGAAGCCAGTCCCGAATATTTACTGAAATGTATTGGCTTTGCGCGGAGTGACCTGCGCAATCCTGTTGCGGTCCTTCAGGGGTTCAAGCAGTCAGGGACCTATCTAATCCAGATCAGGGGATTAAAAAGAAGAATTTTAATTACTTTTAATTAGCTTTAATGTTTATCCTAGATTTGTGTCACTTTTTGTTACACTTCAGTTACTCTTTTTTTTCTAGTGGATTAGATTTCATTTGTCCCAGGCTCTTTAATAGTAAAAGTTATTAAGTTATTCAATAATATCAGGTAATGAAAAATAAATAATTTTTACCTATTTTAGTAATTACTTAACTCTAATTAAACATTTTTCTCAAAAATGAAAATTTACTTTGCATAGAAATTCAGTAGCTCATGGCTTACACAATATTGCATGAACATTTTACTGTTCTCAAAAATACTTTCAAAGAACAACAAGTTCTTCAAATATTATTAAAACTAGTAAGCGTTAATTTATGTCAAAATTATAAAAGTGAGAAGTAATTATTGTTTCAAAGGAAAACCGGATTATCCTAATATTTGATTGACCCTTCAACAGTTTTTAGTATAAAAATGAAAAGTTTTAAACTGTATAATAGATCTTTAGTAGCTAAAAGCTATTAGAAGTTTTATAATTTCAAAGCATATTGTTTTCAAAATAATTTTATTTACATAATGACCCATATTTATGTATCACCAGAGAAGAAACCCAAAAATCTGACATATCTATCTCAACAAATATGTCTAAAAAGCAGAAATCTGACATTTATGTCTCATATTTGATTATGATAAAACTAGGAACTTACCCTACTAAAGTAGGCAGCCTTTCTTGCATGCATGCTTTTCATACAATGTAGCTTATGAAGTGCTTTGAATTTATATGCTATCTATTGCCTTCTGGGACTCCCAGTTGATATTGAGAAATAATGTATCGTAATAGAGGAAACCTAAAAATTCCCAAGCAAATATTTGTACTCCCACAACAGATACTTTTAAAAAAGCAGAAACATAATATCCAATTTCCATTTCAACTATTATAGTATTAAACCTAGGATTTTTCACAATTTATTACAGAAGCATTGAGTCCCTAATTAAAAACTTTGAAGAAATAAATAATTGTTAAACTTCTGAAAGCAAAGAATATAAAAAGGAAATTCTTATGCAAATCTGAATTTAAAATTCTTAATGCATCTTGCCTTGATTACATATTAATGTCATGTGTATTGTACACAGAATAAGCAAATAAAACTTTGCATTTCTGAAACTTTTATTTTTGATAAAAAAAGGATTTATGTTTGTTATTCCTTGAATACACTTGACTTTTAATCCAATATCAGTAATATATTATAGTCTCAAAGATACAAGGTCAAAGATCACACTATACCAAAAGAGAAAGAAAAAAAATAAATAAAATTATTTAAATAAATGAGATAGGTATCAAAAGTTCAAAATTCATGTTTTTCATTTTTATCCAAAAGTCTTCAATATTAGTTTACTTAAAATTTTATTTTTATTCTTAATGTAGATTGAGCATTATTGAAAATAAATCATTTTCTTAAATTTTGCACAAGCTATGGAAACATTCTTAATGTTCTCTAAATATTTCTGTGTCATTTTTTCTTCTTCCATCTGTAGTCAAAATCTTTTGTAAAATTGACTTTTCCAGATATTACCATATTTTGTTTGCCCAAGCTAACTCAAATTTCATGAAATCAAAAATTGTGGTTGAAGCATCATTTATAGTATTTTTGAACTCTTATTCTAATATTATTGCTAGTGATTACATTGTTTATTATTGCTCTTTTATTTCTTGCTATGACTTAAAATGTCAAATGTTTAAAAATTGAATTTTAATACTCAAAGTATTTAATTCTTGAAAAATCTTACTTTCATTAAAGCCTAAAATTACATGAATTGTTATCATGTTTGTATAATATACTTATATCATATTTATCTTATATATTTTTGTTTATTGTGTATTCATATTTTGGAAATTCATTATTCATATTCTGAATTATTTTTAATTTGTTTATTTAAACGATTTTCAATAAATTTAATTTATTACAAAAGAAAAATTAAAAAAGTTAATGATGAAATATTTAAATGTTATATAATTTTTGATTACACGTTTTCTTTGTACAAAAAAATAAATGAAATTTTAAAATATTATATTGTATGTTGACAGTTTTAATTTCTAGATACTTGTATTACAGATGTAAAAATTTCTTTAAAATTTTTTAATTTTATTTTCTACAAAATTCAAAATTTTTTAAATTTACTTTCAAATATGTAATATAAATGTATGTATAATAGTATGCAGTAATTATACTGCATTTATTATTCAAAAAGAGATCTAATTGCTGAACAAAACAATCAAAATTTTTTTCTTTATCTGCTTTTAGTTAAAAGATTACTCATGCTTGGTGTATCTCCTGATTCTACAAATGAAGATGGTTTAACATCTTTACATCAGGTATTTAAAATAAAAATTAACAGTTTTTTAAATCATTTCAACAATTAGTGTTTAAATAATTTGAATTTGGACTATATTGAAATATATTATATATTTCTTGAATAAAATTGTTAAAGTTAAAAAACACTTTACTTATGCTTTTTATAAGTATAATTATGTGTGTCTTGTAGTTTGCTTATATTTTGAATACCACCTTTTAAAATTAAGCTTTAAAAATATAGATTGATTTATTAGTTAAATCATTAGAATACTTTCTATTGTGTGAAAGTCTAAAATATACTCATGCTTATTATAAAATAAATATTCTCATTAATTATAAAAATATATAATAATGTAAATCATTTTGATTTAGTTTTTATATTTGTACATAAGTTTAAAATATTCATTTGAATTTGTAGAAAAATGATTTAAACTAATGATTCATGGTAGTTTTAATCTAATGGTTCAGAAATTTTCAATTGCTCCAATTAATTTATTGAAAAATATTTTCTATTGGAATCATGATCATAAGTTTTATCATTAATCATTACACTTCCTTTAGTGCTGCATTGATGACAGTGAAGAAATGATGCGACTTCTCATAGAATTTGGTGCAAATGTAAATGCTAAAGATAGTGAACAATGGACACCTCTCCATGCAGCTGCTACTTGTGGACACTTGCATATTGTTAAATATCTTATTGCCAAGTATGTGATGTTTTCATATATAATCCTATTATTATATTTCCAGAACTGATATGGCAGAATAATAAATTAAAAAGGCTATGTTAAAAAATTATTGCTCATATTTTATTTGTTAATTTGATAATCATAACTAATATATTTTAGTTAATCTGAAATTTAACAGATTAAATTTTCTGTATTAAACTCAAGGTTTGTTTTAGGTTTTAAAGGCCATAGGGTTGTTATAATCTTTTTAGATTGAATATTATCAGCTTAACCACTTCCCAGTTTTGCCCGAACACTGTTCGGGTACTAGAAAAAAGGCCTTCCCTGTTTTGCCCGAGTACTTACTGCTCGTGACTTTTTTTTTTTTTTTTTAACTCTATTGCCATGATTTGCCCGAATTTTTTCTTTTTTTAGTTTACAATGTCTTTAACAGATAGCTCTAGTAGTCCAGTAGAAGTATGATTGTAGAAAGTTTTGGCGCTTTTCTTTTATGCGGGAAAAGGCGCGAATTTGGTTTTCATTAGCTTAGCAGATTGCATGCGGCAAATTGAATTTCTTTTAAATTTGAAGCTGTAATAAAGAAGAATGTGTGATAATCAGTGGCTCATAACAGAAGATAACTCCAATAGTGAATCTGAAATTTCTATAAATGATTCTGGGAGTGATGAAAGCTCGTTTTGCGACTTCTCTAGTGATGAGGAAACAAAAAGTTTGGATGACGTAACTGAAGTACGGAACTTTTGTGAACTTGATCTTAGTAATCCTCTTTCATCTCCACCGCGATTTCCTTTTACTGCAAATCCAGCTGTTCATTTGAATATTGATCTAAGTAATGGAACTGTACAATTTCTTAATATATTCTTTGATGATGATCTCCTTGAAATTATAGTTTCTGAAACTAATAAATATGCAGATCAGATTATTCGGAATAGTAATTTATGACGGAAAAGCAGAGCAAAAAGGTGGGAACCAACGTCGAAAACCGAAATTTAGGTTTTCCTCGCCTTGAATATTGTACAAGGAATTGTAAAAAAGCCTAATGTTGAGAAATACTGGAGTAAGAGACACTCAACAACAACCTCATTTTTTTCAAAAGTTGTCTTATCGACGATTTCATCTTATTCACCAGTATTTACATTTTTCTGATGATGCCAAATATGACGCTAAAACACATGAGAGTCCAAAATTACAGAAATTGTTGCCGGTTTTCAAGCATTTGAATGCTCGTTACACAGAAACTATAACACCTGAAAGAGATGTTACAATTGATGAGAGCTTGATGGTGGTACAGGGGAAGATGACACTGGAAACAGTATATACCTCTAAAAAGATCACGGTTCGGTATTAAAAGTTTCGTTTTATATGAATCGAAGTCAGGTTATGTATATCAACTTATTATATACACTGGGAAAGATACACTTCACAATGATAAATACCAGCATTTGTGCATGTCCTCTCAAGTAGTGATGACTCTTATGCAACCACTATGGAAAAAAGGATATTGCCTAACAACGGACAATTATTACACATTACCAGAACTGGCAGATATCCTTCTCAACAATCAAACAGATATGTATGGCACCCTCAAACTTAACAGAAAAGACGTTCCAAAAGAATTGCAGTCCAAAAAACTAAATAAAGGCGAAATCTGTGCGTACCATAGAGGAAAAGTCTGCCTAATCAAATGGATGGATAATAAAGCTGTATCTTTATTATCTACAATACACAATCCTGTAATGATTGAAGTACCGTCTCACAAGGATCAGGCAAGGAAGAAACCAAAGTAGTGTTGGAATATAATAATACCATGGGAGGTGTAGACAGAATGGATCAGCATCTCACCAATTACCCATTTACAAAGAAGAGAGGAAAGAAATATTATAAGAAAATATTCTTCCATCTTTTGGATATATCCTTGTGGAATGCTTTTGTTTTATACCAGAAGCAGAGAGGAAAATACAAGCATCTGAGTTTTAGAATTGATGTAATAGATTGTCTTCTCAAAAGACATTGGACAGTAAATAAAAAAAAAAGGAAGACCAGGAATTTTGCCCACTCCCTAACGATTGATTGAAAGACACTTTTTAGAAGTGATTGCTCCTAGTGAAAAGAAGTTGAGACCGACGAGGCAGTGCTTTGTGTGTTGCTCGAAAAGAAACAAGATATTTTTGCCCACATTGTGATGTTGGACTATGCTTGTCTCCTTGTTTAAAAATTTACCATATAAAAACTGAATTTTAAAAGAAAACAATTTTTATTTGAAGTTTTTAGCTTTTAAATAAGATATGTAAATATATTATTTCATTAGTTTATATCAATATAATCACATCTACTGCAATTACATAAGTATAAACATATAACATATGTAATTATAGTTTTGATTCTTGATCTGAGTTTACATAATCAATTTTAACAGAAAATTGTTTTTCAAAAATATGCTTATTTTTTGACACAATTTGTTAAAAAAAGGACTCTGTTAAGTGGTTAAATAATCAAAATTTTTCTTTTTTATATTAATTTTATTTAATGAGAATGTATAAGCCATCTTTAATATTTTTTAAACATCATTGATTGTTTTATCTTTTAAGATAATTTTGAATTTTTCTGGTGAACTTAGTACACATTAGAAATGTATGCATAATATAATTTTTAAAGTATTTTTATTTGAAGTTTTAGCTTTTAAATAAAATATGTAAATATATTATTTCATTAGTTTATATCAATATAATCACATCTACTGCAATTACGTAAGTATAAGCATATAACATATATAATTATAGTTTTGATTCTTGATCTGAGTTTATGTAATCAAATTTAACAGAAAATTGTTTCTCAAAAATATGCTTATTTTTTGGCACAATTTGTTAGAAAAAGGACTCTGTTAAGTGGTTAAAGTTTAATTCTTTTCATACCATCTTGCTTGTTCAAGCTTAAGAATATAATTTAGAAATGGCACACTCATTTATGCATTTTTCTGACAATATGATATTTCAAGCTGAAATGAATTTTTTAATTCCATTTCTATATTTGACATTTCTTTCAACTATTAATGAGTTGCCCAGTGTAATGATGACAGAGTATAATAACATGATAAAAATTACATAAATAAAATGAAAAAAAAAATTATCAGCCCAGTATAATGAAAGCATAAATTAGAGAATAAAAATTAACAATATAATGGAATTATCTGTGTGTTTTATTATTATTTTTTTATTGAAAACAATTGGGCAGTTTTCTGGGTGATCATCATCAGTATCATCTGGATGTCATAAAGGTTAACAACTTAAATCTATATATCATATCTGTATAAATATTTTTGTAAATATTAATCCAGTAAGTAAATGTAAGCAATCAATTCCAACAGATTGAGACAAAGACTGAGGACTTAATTATTTTTGTTAAACAGGAAATATTCTTCTTTTATCTACAACAGCATCTGTTATATAAAATTATTCTGTATTTAATTGTTCATTCTTTTTATATTAAGTACTCGGGTAGGCAAAAAATTAATCATTATCTCAATTGATAGAAAAATTGACCTTTCCTAGCAAACACCCTCTAAAATGTTTCCTGATGAAATCTGAAAATCTTTTAGAAATATATTGACTTCACTGAAATTCAAAAAGAAAATTTTTAAGTGTTATAAATATGATGTAAATAAAAAGTAAATAATTTAAAAGAATAACTTACTATATACTTACAGGGGAGCTGACTTGTTAGCTGTAAATGCTGATGGAAATATGCCCTACGACATATGTGATGATGATGCTACTTTAGATTACATTGAAAATGAGATGGCTAAAAAAGGTAATTTTTTGATTTTCTTGCATATAACCTGAAAATGTTTTTACAAAACTTATTTTTTAAAGAAATACTTAAATATTTATAAATAAAATTAAGTAATACACTGAATATCAATAATTTATTCATTCAAACTTAAATGATCATATAATAAATTGGAAAGTGAAATAAGTAAAAAAAAAAAAAAAAATTAGGAAATTGAAAAGAAACTGCATAACAAAATGCTTCAATACAAAAAAAAAGAGAAAATTCTTTTCTTATTTATTATATTCTCAAGGTTCTTAAGGGGTACTTGAAACCTAAATTGATACCCTTTTGCTATTGGATTGACAAATTTTTCAGTAGCTTAAACATTGCAATATAAACATTTTTAATCTCATAATACTTTGCGCAAATTGTTCTATTAAAAATAATTCTTTGTAAAAATGCTGATATTTTCTAATATTTAATATCTGTATTTATTAGCTTCTGTTATTAGTTTGAAATATATTATTTTGTGACATAAAAGTTGTTTAACAAGTTAAACATTCTAAAGATCTATGTATCTATTTAGAAATCTAAAGCATATGAAATATGTTTGAAACTAAACTGTATGTTTTTCATATGAATATTGTTTATTTTTGTTCAATATTTATAAATGACTAAACTTTCTCTTGTGTATTAACTGTAGTGATAAAACTCACATTACAATAATTCTTGATAAAAATGATGTCATTTTTATCAAGAATTAGATTATATATTTCTTTTTAAAAGTTTTTCATAGTTAAAATAAATGTTGAACTACTAAAATTAAAAATGTTAAGGTTGAATTGAATTTTAAAGATAAAGCTATTAGCTGGCATATTAATTCAATGAAAAGCTATTGTTTTTATTTTTTATGCTTTTATTGTTTTTTTATTTAAAAATGGTGCTATGCATAGACATGTATTTCACCCATTTCATTGTTTTAACTGAGTTCATGTTAAAAGAATATAAATGATGATAAAATATTAAAAAAAACATAAATAACTAACTAATAAACTAGTTATAAAATATCCATTTCAAAATAGATTATTAGTTATATTTTCTTGCTTAATTGTCTGGTAATTTTTTATTCATAAAATATTTGTTTTTTCTGGAATTAAGTGTTACTTAAACACTTAATTCCAGAAAATAAAATATTTAATAAATAAGTTACAACAAAATTAAATTTTAAATGTTATTTAAAATTTCATTTTTGTTTTGCTATAATTGATTTATATTTTATGCTTAAAACATGTTAATAATAAAATAATTAAAAAGTATAAGATACTTCTTAAATTATTTTATTCTTAATGTGTAACACATTTAAAGAGTCAACAGTTATTAAGAATGACAAATTATGCCGAAAAATTAATTATAATGCTAATTATGTAAAAGTCAAATTAAATTATTCTATCGAATTAGGTAATTGTTTGTATGATAATGAAACATTAGTAATTTTTTTCTATTTAATATTAAACACCTGAAAAAATTATTTATTTCTATTTATTCTAAAATTGTTTTACTATTATCCCACAAACTCTATAGTCCCTTTCATTTGTGTCTTTTATATTGTGTCAAAATGCATTTTGAGCCTTAAAATTTTGTTGGAAGACTACTTGGAATAATGTAAAATCTAAATACAGGCAGTCCAAGATAATTAGCCCCATACTATTCAATTTATATGTCAATGATCTAGTTAGAAGTTTGAAAGAGTTAGGGAATTGCCAAGTAAGCATGTTTGCTGATGATTTGGTTATATGAACGGAAACAAATAACTACCGAGACCCTCAGAAACAGAGACAACAATTTGAGAATAATATGAATGAGGCTTTGGAAGTCCTTCAATCATGGGCTAGGAATAATCATATGATAATCAAAAACAATATATCAGTTTTTTACTCTGAGACATGCCTCACTTAATTTAGATTTGTTTATTGATGGCTCTAGATTAAATGAGAGTAGGGAGACAAAATATCTTGGAGTTATAATGGACAGTAAGTTGAATTTCTTGAAACATATCAAACACACTGGTACTAGAGTGGAAAAAGGACTTGCAGTGCAAAATGGGGTTGCACCAAGATACTTTAAATCTCAAATCACATATATAAAACCAGTTCTCAAATATGGCAGTGAAGCATTGATCTCGTCCCCCACAAACTAACTTGGATATTTTGGAGAGAACTCAGAATAAAGCCCTTCAAATAATCACGGGAGCAGTTAAGACAACTCTGATAATGGCTCTTCAAACGTATACATCAAACCCTTCTATTGCTGTTGAGATAAAGAAACAAGCGAACACCTCACAGAATATACACTCCAACACATCACAGAATTTTCCCTTGTAAATGATATAAAATTAATTATACAGGGACTTAATTGAATGGTAAAACTGTAGAATTTCAGTGTATACCATTGCACATGAACATAGATGGTGATGAAAGAGCCGACTATTTGGTCAAGAAAGACACTAAAACACATATTGAATCTAATACTATTCCACTGAATTCCCTAAAAAGATGTATAAGAGAGCGGATCATGCTGAACTGTAATAAGAACCTGTCTAATAAATCCAGAGACAAACTATGGATAAATATTAAAAATGATTGGAAAAAATTAGGTCACAGACCACGTAAAGATGCCATGGTTAATTTTAGATTGAGTTCTGGTCATGACTGCCTCACTGAACACTTTAAGAAAATTGGCATCTTGACCAGTAGTCTTTGCTCTATCTGTAAGGTAGACAATATGAATAGGGAACATCTACCGGTCTGCCTGGGCCTGGACCCGACTTTTCAACAAAGTGATGATGTTTGCAAATTATATTGGATGGTGAAGAATCTCATGTCCTGACCACTTACATGTTCCCCTTCTAGCATTTTAAACTTTGAAATTTTAGACTTTTTTAATCTTTAGAAATTTTAGAATTTTAATTGTTTTATATTGGTTTTTACCTTTTTTTTGTAATTTAAATGTGTTTGCTAGTGGCCAGGTGTTGATGGATTGGGTTCTTTTTAGCCATATGTAACAACAACAATAACCACAACATTTTGTTGGAAACACTTCTAAATAAGAGATATTTTTTCTTTATTCACTTTTTTTTCTTTTTCAAGCAATTTTAATGAGAAGACGCAGATATTCATTTTGAGGAAAGATAAATATTTGGTAGGGTATAAAAAAGTGGGAGTAACAAAAAGATATAAAAAAGAAAAAAATAATCAGTTTTGAAATTTTACTTTTCAGCAGATTAGGAACCTTGCTAGTTTTTCTGCACAAAAATTATTCCCCAAATACTTTTCCTTAAAAGCAAAATTCTTTTTTGTTTAAGACAAAATAGCAATATTTGGTAAAGTTGGTGATTGATTTAATATAAGTAAAATTATTTAAGTGTTGAATCATTTAATTCAGGTATAAGTATTAAAATCTTTTAATTTTTATTTAAAAGTAAAACTAAATGCTAAATTTTTGAAGAAAAATTTTAATGCATCAAATATGTTGGTATGCTTTGAAAATCAATGATATTTCAGTTATATATCATATATAAATACAGTATTTGGTGTTGGTCCTATGAAGTATGTAATAATGATGATGCTTGAAAGTATTTTGTTTTCTAACATCAATTCCACTATAATTAACTTTTTCATAAAAAATGATTTGTGTAATTTTCTGCGTTTAAATAAATTCATAGTGTTAATTTAGAGCTTATTAATGAATTTGTTATATTAGTACATTTTTTTCTTAAAATTGTTTAATATTTTGTAGGCATTACACAAGAAATGATTGATTCTACACGAGCTGCCACAGAAACTCAGATGTTGAATGACATGAAAGAACTTGTAGCTCAAGGAGGATCTTTAGATTTCATAGATAAAAATGGTGCCAGTCTTGTGAGTGCCAAAGAATATTTTATAAATTTTTGTTAAAATGCATTATGAACATATTTTTTATCCATGAATATGTTAAAAATTTTCTATTTATTAATTCATTCATAAAATGTTTCATTTATTATAGTTACAATTTAATATAAACATAACAAGTTTTGTGAAGTTTTCTGTTTAGTTTCTTATTTTTTACTAATAGTTATTTCTTGCCTAATTTATTTTTTAAATAATTTGAACTTTTTCTTCCTTTTTTAGAGTTAAATTTTAATTAAAATTAAGCTAAATTTCTATAAGTGACAGGAAAAAATTAATCTATTGTATATATTTAATTTAGAATTTATTCTTTTTATATGTTATTGGTTATTCTTTAACATATCTGAGAATATATGCAGTAAATTATAGATGAAAAGTGATATATAAATAAATAAAAGCAAATTCACTTTTTTTGGAGGAGAGAAAAATCTCTCATTAATTATGGTTTTATTTATTTTCTGAATTATTTTCAGGAGAAAGAGTGAAAAAATTACTCTTTTTTTTTAAATTTTAAAACATTTATACTCTTCTGATAACTTTATGATTTCCTATCACATTAAATCTCTGACTAGAAAAACTATATTATTTTCCCTGATTTGAAAGATCATGCTGGTATTTTTATTAAAATTATTTATGTGGATTACTGCAAGGTCCTTTGAGTATTATCAAACAAATTTGTCTCCAATTAAGTCTCAAAAATCAATCAAAATACTATTGATACTGTAACTGGTATCATTGAAATGTACATGTATGAATTAAATAAAAAACGTTTTTTAAAGTAATGCAAATAAGTTTTGTATAACAAATTTATGTCTATTAATTTAATTTTTACCTATGCAAGGAAAGAAAGGAGAAAATATTCCCATTTTTTATTTGTATTTTCTTTATTTAATTTACTTATTTGTATTGTCTTTAATTACATTTCAACTTATTTTGCTGCTAAATGGTAAGGCTGTTGATTTCTTTTCACAAATTCAACTCCTAATTCAGTCATTCATATTTGTGCTAAAGGATCCTCTTCAAATTGTTAATCTTGATTTATAAAACATTCCTTTGTAAAGTATGACCATATAATATATGTATCTTATGTGATATATATATAAAATATATGTATATATATATCACGTAGGATTGTTCCACTATGATGAAAAACAAACAATCACATTTCTTATTTCATTTTATTTTTGCTCATAATCTCATGAAAACAAAAAGTTATATATGTAAATGTATCTGCATGTATGAGTTCACCTTGTATAGATTTTATAAATGATCGATTTTATTTATTACAATTGCATGTAAAAGTTCATGAAATGTCATTTTCAAGTTTTCAAAATAAGTATACATGTCATTTTACACTCTCATATTTTACATCAGTTTTTTAATGATTATATAATAATATAAACTTGTGTCGATTTTCTTATATAAAAACTGGAATATAAAATCATTGATTGAAACAAAATCAAGCTAAAAAGTGGTCTAGTTTTTTTTATTTTGTTTGCTGTTAAATTTACTTTTCTAATAATTATTAATTTTGTTCATAAGCAATTAAGCAGTGATAGAAATTTATTAACAATGAAAAAAATTGACTTTACTTTTAATTTTTCCATGTTTAGTTACATATTGCAGCAGCTAATGGATATCTCTCAGCAATGGACTATCTTCTAGAAAACCATGTAACTGTAGATGTCTATGATGATGATCATTGGCAACCAATACATGCTGCTGCTTGCTGGGGACATGTAAGATTCTCTATTTAATTGATAAGTATTTGAAAGGATTTTATATTGAAATTATAATTGTTATTTCAAAAGTGTACATTTTACATAAAATATGGGACTTATAAATGTTAATTGTTGGCATAATAATTTATTGGTACAAATATCAAATTATATATGAATAAGTAAATTCCTAATTGCTTAAAATGACATTAGAATTTAGATTTTGACATTAGAATTTGACATTAGTATACTAAGTTGATACATAAAATGTAAAGTAATTTCATTAAATCTAAAGCAAAGCAAGTCAAAAAGTGACTGAATTGGTAATACTCGCATTCAGCTCAGGAGTTAGTGGATTTGGCTACCATTTCAAATATAGATTTTTGTAATTATTTGGTATCTATTAAAAAATTGTAGATTTTAGTCCATTTAGGAATTTTGTACATGAATTGATTGCAGAAAAAGAAACTTTTTAATAATACCAATTTACAGTTATTTTCAAATAGTTTTTTTAAATTTGTTTCTTTCTTGGAAAACTTTATTCTGATATATTACTTTACTAAAAAGCTTCTATATTAATACTCATTTAGCTTAATGTATTTCCTTAAAATTTCTAGTAAATGCTGGGCTGAATGTGTACAAAGTTTCTCCATTATAATTAAAGGTTCTGTTTTTTCTTGTTAAATTGGAATAATAATATTAAGGCATTAAATTGAGCAATGTTTTTTATACAAATTTTATTAAATCATGCTTAGTCTGTTATTCTTATATTTAAATTATAATGATCTCATTCAAGTGATCATCAGTTAAGATATAAGAAAAAAAAACTATAATTATTCCTTTCTTAATCTCATTTAAAATTGTTCAGCATTTATTTAAAGAATATATTATATTGTATTTAAAAAAATAAAAAGACTTTAAGAACATAAATTACATAAAAATATATTTTTAATTAGATAAAAAAATTAAAACATATTAAATAAAAATATTTTATGGTGTAATTTCAAATTTTTTTTGCAGCATTATTTAAAGAAGTATAAGAGAATTATCCTTTTTATTAATATTTAACAATATGTAAAACAATAAGCTTATTTAGGAAAATTATGTGCTTTGAAATATTTTCTTGCGTTTGATGAGAAAAGTAAAGCAGTTTTTGTTTACTTTTTACTTGTATGTATGATTCTCAACATATTTGTCTGAAATTTCACTATCTGTACTTTGTTAAATATTTCTTTTCTGTGAATCTGAAAATCACTTGAGATACTTCAGAAAGTTCAATATAACACATTTAAAGATATTTTTAACTTTCAGAAATAAATTAACACAAAGAGTTTATAGTTTGAAAATTTATGAGTTAAAGTTTCATTGAATTAAAATGTCTTCTGACATAAATTATTCATATATCCTTGGATAACAAAATTAATAATTTTTTCGCATCATACAATAATTGTGTATAAAACGTAAACAACAATTTAGCTAAGAATAAGCACAAACATTTTGAAAAATTTAAATAACTTGTTCATCAAGTTTATGTTTTATTATTTTCATTCTGGTTTTTATTTTCAATTTAACAAATTTCAGAAACAAAGTTTGTAATTGCTCATAAGTTCAATTCCAAATAATGCATGACTGTACTTGATACATTAACACATTTTTGATGTCTGCCCAAAGCTGCTTATCACCATAGTTACAATGACTATAATAATTAATGCAAAAAATATTTTACTAATTTTATAGTGACTTATAAGTCACTATAAAACTGATAAAATGAGCTATTTAAAAACTTTCTATTTGAATTTTTAAAAAAATTGAAGTTGTGGTGAATACTTTACTATAATAATTTTGATATTGGATATAAAATTAGTATGAATTATATATATAAATTAATGTTTTCTAATTTTTCTGTACAAATTGTTAATATGACTAAATTTTGTCTCGTTCAACTAAAAAACAGAAAAGTTTGGTAATGTAAGTTAATTTCTCATATTTTTTAAATTTCTTTGCAATTTTAAATTTTGTAGCAACCATTTGTTTCATTTTATCTTCTCAGTTTTCATTTAATTCAAATAATTCTTGTAACAACAAATCACTTCTCTTATTTAACAAATTGTAAACACAATTCAGATTATATCACTTTCTAATCTTTATTACTTGTCATTGATGTTTTCATTTAATTGTTTCAAATAATTAGTGTTGATATGAATGTCATCACAGTTATATTTTTCAACAACAATAATCTGCATCAAATGTTTCAAGTGTTGCTCAAAAATAAAAGCCAATGTGCCATTTAGGATACATGCAAAAACCTGACATGTGTATTTAGATGTGTAGTTTACTCCACTTTATGCACATGTATATTTTATTATTGCTGTTTTCATCATATAATTACATTAAGAATTAAATTGTAAAACAGGAAAATTTATCTTTGAAGCTCATATAATTAATATGAAATAATATAACAATTTTAAAATTCCATTTATCCCAAGGATACCTGGTCTCTGTTAATAATTTCTGATTTACAATATCAAAAACTAAAATTATGTATGAAGTTCAATTAATATAGTTTACATTTTCTGAGTGATAAACATCAATGTTATAATCAACAAATGTTTTTGTATTTTTGTATCTGTCAAAATATTCATGTGTAAACTCATTCATAAAAAATCTTAAAGAAAGGAGTTAATTGATATTTAAAACAACAAATTAAATTAATGTATCATATGGCTATTGAATGTGACATATGTTTATTTTATTTATAATATATAAATCAAAAAGAGCCATTTCATTTGTTTTCTCTTTATAAATGAATTTTAGAAATAGTATATTTAAATTCACTCATGTTTTATTATATTGATGTATCTAGATTTTGAAATTGTTACTTATTTTATTCTTTGCTTTAAAAACACTTTTATAGCCAGATGCTATTGAAATGTTAGTTCAAGCTGGAGCCGATATTAATGCTAAAACTAAAAATGGGGAAACACCATATGGTAAGTTACATTATTTTTGAAGATTAAAAATCTCATATTTTGTGTTTTTACTTGCCTTTGGTCAAACATTTCTCCAAATTTTTCTGTATGAATTGTTGAATTTATTTATAAATTCGTTTAAAATAATTGATTGTTTGTTTATTTATGCAAATTTGAATAATTTAAACCTATAAAAATTTTTAAATCAATTTAAAATTTGATTTTAACAATTATCATTACAAAGTTCTACATGATTTATTTTTTTATTATGAAGTATTACCTTTTTTTCTACTGATACATTATTATTATTTTGAACTTAAATAAATAAAGTGACAATTATAAAATAATTAATTCAAAAAAATTAGTTGTAATTATATTTGTTGAAGCAGGTTGAATATTAACTTATTTTTTAAATCTTCCTTGACCATTTATCTCTTATATTGTTTGTGCAGGGTTTTGAACTTCACAGCATTTTTTCTAACATTTTTTTTTTTCATTTATAAGATTTAGCAAATTGCTTTATTTTAAGTTTTTGTGATTCTATATTCATTTCTTTTTGATAATCATTCAAATATACATTTTAATACACTAATAAAAAAAATAATACACAAGCTAGAGTGATAATGCAATAAAAGCAAATGAGATTTTTCAAAAATATTTTAGGTTTAACTTATTGGAATTTTTAAGTTATATAGATTTTTAGTATTTTTAAGACTAGGGCTACTCTGTTAAAATATTATTAATCCATATTTATGTTAAAAAAAGCAAACTCTCTATATTGTTTTGTTTTTATTTTATAACTCAAGTTTTTAAATATATATTTTAAAATTTATTTAATAGCTATATTAGGAAATAGTTTTACTGCCTTTTTATTCAATTTTTATGATTAAAATTTTAATTAAAAATGTTAATTATTTTTTAATATTTTAATGATGCTTAATAGGAAATTTGTATTTATTGATGGTTATTTTATAAAATATTAGTTCTAAAACAAAATACTAATTAATCTTTTTTTTTCTTGGAAACATCAAATGTATAAATATATTGTATTTAACCTATATATTTGTTGTGTATATGTTATGGTGAAACACCAAAATCCGGTGAATGTCAACATTAACATAGTGTATGTCCGAAATATTTGCTAAATACCCTTATTTCTAACTTTCTCCGGTGAATGTTGACATTCACCATGCACTAATGGTGAATGTTGAACATGTCCGAGATTTATATTTTTTTCTCCGTAATTCCGTCACAATAAATTTTTTGCCTCTCTTTCTGAGAGGAATAACTCTCTCTAACAACTGGAAACACACAGTACTTTCAAAATGAGAAAGGAAAACTGTAGAAGTTAAAAAATTACTTAATTATACAGTACATTCAAAATGAGAATTTTTTTTTGGGGGGGGGTGCTTCAGATGGGAAGAAATCTTCATAGAGACCTTCGTGTTTGAACTGTGGTTCAATCCCAATCCAGTACTGTGAGATTCAAAATGAGAAAGGAAAATAATAGAAGTATGAAACTTATTTAATAATAAAGTATGTTCTAAATAAAATAATAGTAATAAAAAAACTTAATAAATTGTGTGAATCAAATCTTATTTATTGCAACAATTTAAACTATCATGACACTTTGAATTGCGCAAGAAACCCTTGCTTTTACAACTGCATTTATTTGTGGAACACTTCCTTTTGCAATGACAGCGTGTATAGCCTTGCCTACCGCTTCTCGAATTAGCTGCAGCTGCTTCTCTTAGCAAAATTTCTTGAAAAGAAATCTTATCTATGGAAAGGAGCTTTTCTTTATAAATTTCGAACTGATTACGTGTGTAAAGCTGCTGGAGGGTACCATTTTCATTCGCAACTTTATAGAAGGCGGAGTCTTCTATTCCAACAACAACCGCTAACACATTTTGGTTATCTGTACTACCATGGTCGACATCAGGGACTTGTATTCATACACTAACACGAATTTGAGCAGGAGGAAATTGATTTTGTGAGGTTCACAACATTTTTGTTGCAATACAACATTACAACTTCATGTGTAATATTTTTGTATTTATTTTGCACCTTTTTAAGCATACATGTTCTTCCTCCATGACTTATCCTGGTGTGAGCTTCATATAGTATATTGAACAATTCCTTACTGGTAACATAATACTGTATTTTCGTTTCTCCTGGTTTTAATGGTACAATTAACTTCTCTTCATCATTAATTTTTAAAACGTCAAAACGTTTTAATCGTCTGTAATCCAAAAATGTGCCGTACTTAGTTTTAGCAGAAATCACTTCAGAAAGTATTTTAAAGTACTTTTATCTAGAATAATAAAAGCAATTGTCTTCTCGTTTATCCACAATTAATACATTTAACATTTCAAGAAAAAGATCATGATTTACTGCAGTATCCATTCTATATAAATCAGGAAATCAGAAAAAACAATTTAACTTTGCATATGCATAAGACTGGCAAAGCTGATTGACTCCCCCAGCACAAAAGATTTGGCTGGAAACAGCCATTCACCTCTTTGTCGGCTTCTCTTTTATCGACTTCCACCAGCATATCTGTGATTGTCGACATTCACCGGTGAAGGTCTGAATGTACAAGAATGTAATGAAATATTTGATCTTTCACCACCGGATTTGGTGTTTGTCGACATTCTCTGATTTCGGACTTTCACATATCATATATATATATTTGCTATATATATATTTATATTGTATTTAACCTAGACTTTTATGGTCTCAATATTTGCTTAGTTTTGTCCTGAAAATATTACAGATATTTCTGAAGATATTGAAGTTAGAGAAAGAATAATGCAACTTAAATATGAGATGGAAACTAAAAAAGGTTCCCAAAGAAATAGATTAAGACGAACTCATAGTCAAAATACTCGCAGGTGAGTTTTTGTAATTGTTTGTGGTACATTTATTAAATACATATTCATTTAAATTTCTAAATAAATTGATTGAATTTTTTTATCACTCTACTCTTTCAATATGTATATACAAAAGTTAACATTTTAAGCTGTACATTTTTTGTAATTTTTCAATGTTTAATAATAATTGTTTCTGTTATAAAATTTGAATTCAAAGAAATTACTTATATAAATGAAATAACAGAAATATATTTTCCAGCATGCTATAATGTTTTTATTTGATTCTAGTTTAATTTTTTTTATTCTTTTGACACAAGTTATTTTTGAATTTTTACATTGCTATGTCATATAACTGAATACTGCTAGTGAATGAGTATTGAGAATGGATGTTGGGTTGATATGAATCTGTACTTAAGCTGGAATTGTTTTTATTAGTAAAATCTTATTAATTTTATTCATTGTATTCTATGCCCACTACATTTAACTGAACATTGCTTTAAATTTCTGAATTGCAGTTATATATGCACCAATTTTGAGTAGTTACCTTTTCAGAAAAGAAAGTGGTAAAGGTTAAAGGAATATACAAAACTGATTTGCATATCCGTATTATATAAGCTTTTTCATTTCTGATATAATTTTCAATATTTTTTTTAATTTATTTTTTCACCATCATGTGAACCAAACAAGAAAATCATCGATTTCTTGTTCTTTTGATTTATAAGTTTTTACCATAATAAAATTATATTGAGCATTTCAGAATTTATAAAAACTCTTATTCTTGTTTCTTGAAATAAAACAATAATAGGACTTTCTTTAGGATTTTCATTTTCTGTAAAAATCACAATGATTAATAAATGAAATTATGTATCTAGCAAATATCACTGTATACATTTACTGTACAATTTTTAATTTTATGAAAATTAACTTTTTCTTAAAAGTTATTGTTATCATCAGATACAATTTGAAAAGTATTCTAAACATAACAATATTCAATTTTTTACAATTTTATGAATTGTAAAACATTTTTTAAATTTGCTCATTTCTCTTACAAATTTAGAAAATGGCTAGAAAGCTTATTTTAACCCCAGAAATTTTATGTTTTTAATTTTCTTATTTACAGTAAGAAAAATAATAAGAAATTAATTATTTATTATTGAAAAATAATAAAATATTACTTAATTATTGAAAAATAAAAGTTGTTGACATAATTTCATAACTGTCATTCAAATGGTCAATAAAATCTTTTGTTACTCAATAAAAAATTTACAGTATTCCTCCCAACTTATTGGCATAATTTCAGATTCTGCTGATGGAATCTTACTACATTAAATAAACTTGTTTTAGAAGAAATTCGATTTCACAATGCAATCAAACTGAATAAAATTCCACTTTCTTTTACATTTTACTTATGAGTCTGATTGTTATTGTCATAGATTTTAAATTTTATAAAAATAACCCGTTATTATTTAATGTGCTTAGAAAACTTCTTTTATTATTTATTGTTCCTTCAAAATTGTAAAGTAATTTCCAATTATATTTAGAAATTAATATTCTATGAATTATTTAATTCATATGTTAAAATTATTAAAATGCACTATGGAGAATAAACTATGTCATTTCAGGTTAAATTAACTTGCTCTTTAAATCATATTAGTAAAACTGAAAAACAGTTTAAAAAAATTCATGAATAATTATTAAGAAGAAAATCTAAATTTTCTTCATATATTTGATTTTAAATAATATTTATGTTAATGAGAATAATATGAGATAATGAGTTCCAATCTGTATTTAAAATAAATCATTATTATTGTATACATTTTACAATTTATTTCCATATTATTATTCCATAAACAAGAATGTATTTTATTTTACTTACGAAATCATTCTTTTTGTGCTTTTCATTATATATATACCAAGTTCTGTATCCTAGTTATATGTTTCTTGTACAGAAAAAATCTCCATATATAAACTCATAATATTTATCATTATAAATATTCCTTTACTACATTAAAATATTCAATTTGCAATTCATGTATTATTATGAAATATTATGTGTAAGATATAATGTTTTTAATAGTAATAAATTGGATTTTTTTATAAGAATTCAACGTTAATTTCTTTTCAATGGCATTTTTGCAGCCAATCTATACGAAGAACAAGTATTAGAGATAAAGCTCAAATCTCTCGAAGAGAAGCAAGAGAGGAAGCTTTATTAAGACAAGAAGGAAATGTTCATCTTCTAGTTGTAAGCAATATTAATGTATTATTGTTCTTTGACATGCACTTATTATGTGAATTATTTTTATTAAACATTTAGTTTTGAAATAGGATACTCAGTGAAAGTTTCTGACAAATCCTTCCTCAAATTTTTTAGTGATTTGTTTTCAGTTTGTCTTGGTATAGTTTATATATTTATATGGAAAAAAGTAGTTTCTCTGTAAAATAATTAAAATTCAGTTTTTTAACTATTTTAATTTTATTTCCATTTTGTCATGCATTGCATTTGTTAAGTAAGAAAAGTTTTTGGGGAAAAAAGAAATTGCTTTTTTATTTAAATGATTTTTAAAAGTAGTTTATGCATAGTTATTTTTTTAAATAATCCTCCATTGAGCTTATTGCTATTTTTATACCTAAATATTGTAAATAAATGAAAAAAAAAAACATTTTAATCACTTTTATTACATCCATTTTCAGTAATTGAATTGGTGTAAGAAAATTTTATGTCATAACTTTTGATTTAATTAAATAACACAATCATTGTTCATTAATTTTTAATAAGATTAATGTACCAATAAAAATAAGAATTTCATATTCAAATTGAGATTCTTTTTTTATTATTTTTCATAATGTTTATTTTATATATCCGCAATATTTTTTAATGATATTCTTTCTCAGATTGGAGAAAAAGTAGTCCACTAGTTATTCCAATAGGATAAGAATATTTTTGTCTTCTAATTAAGAATGCTAAATTATGTTACTGCTTTATTTTAAAGGATAATTTTTTAATCATATTTTACACTGCAACATTTGGCAACTTTTTTTGCTGAAATGATTTATGGAACAATATGAAAGCACCTTTCTATTGGTTAGTAACTACTTTGCAATATTTTCTGTAATTACTTTACTTCTTTAGTAGTTAATTGACTACATATTTGCGATTCTGAAAGAACAATACAAATTTGTATAATCAGCCATAAGTTTTAAAGGTCATTACTTAACCTCAATTTAGTCATTAACTCAATATCTTCATTTTAGTAAGTCAAATGAAAAAAATTGCATAGGCTAAGGTTTTCCTTAAAGAAAAGGTTATCTGCCTGTCACATTCATTAAAAGTAACATAAGCTCTTGTTTTGCTTTCAACATATTTTACAACTGAAAGAAAAGAATTGCATTGCAAATAAGATGAATGGAAATATATAAATAGAATAGTAAATCAAACATTGATTATTCTAATCATAGTTCTGAGAGATTATCCTGTTAACTTTAGAATTAAAACAGGAGACTTTCAGTATTTATCAGAAAATTCAAAAACAAAATAGCTAATTAATCCAAGCTAAAGAAACATCACAAATTTCTGTGAACAAAAATTTGTTCTAAAATTGAAGATTATTAAAATAAAATATAGATAGCTTAATGATTTTGTAGAACTGTTTTTGATTTCATTGATTTAAAGAAATATTTATTGGTTTTTCTTAAAGGATAATGAATAATTTTGTGTTATAACTTTTTTAGTTTTAAAGTTACTAACCATATTCAACTGCTTAAAGGCATCAAGTAACATCATTTGATTTTATTAAGTAATGGAAACTATACTTTAATTATTTTACTGATTTTTAATAAAAATTTATTTATTACCTCAGGATGAAGACTTGAAAAGTTCTCTAGATTCACAAGAAGCTTCAGTTGATTCTGAGATTGACCCAAAAGACATTGATATTACTTTCCTACCACTCGATGGAAAAGATACTTTACAGCGCTTCAGGGGTAAATCTGCATCTGAAGCCCTTGAGCAAGGTGATAAGTGTGCCACAGTACCAAATAGAGATAATATAGTATCAAATGAATTTGTAGAAAAGACTTTTAAAAAGACTCTAGAACCAATAGCTAATGTGTTTTCCTCTTCTGATAGTTCTTCTCATCCACAAACGATGGAAACAACTTCTGTCATACAACAAAAACCAGGACAGTCAGTTAATGTTGAAATACATGTTACTGTAAACACAAGTCCCACATATGGATCTGGCCTGGCCGATCTGAAAAAGCAAAGGTGTGATCAACGTAATAGTATTACTTCTAATAGTTCTGTTCAAGATAACAACACCAAATCTCAGCCTCAGAATGGACACTTTCCTCCACCATCCCCTAGTATTGTTCCACAAAAGTTCCATGGCGATGCTTTAGATATTGTTGGTAAGAAAAAAGAAAAGAAAGGGTGCTGTTCCATAATATGAATGAACATTTAATATAGAAGCATTTGAATAGTCAAATTAAACATTCCATTTTGTTATATTTATTTTTAATACAAAAAGAATTTTTTTCTTGAATATATTCTTCAGCTTCAAATTTGAATACATATCTTAGTTCTGGACCAAAAATATTTCATGTTATTGAAATATTTTTCTTTTTCCATTGTAAACTATTTTACATTCTGGATTTCTGTTGTAAATTTAGTGATATTTTTTTTTTTTAAATTGTATTTGTTTCAGAATTTAAGGATGTATAATTTCTTCTATAGCATCCATCTTAATTATTAAAGATTTCCTAATCGAAATGAATCTTAAGTGTCTATGTCTTTAGAATGTCCATGTATTATCTAGAAAAACAAGTGAGAATTAAAGTATATTGAATTTAAGGATATCTACTTTTTGAAATAGAATTACAATATAAAATGTTTTAATACTTTTTATCTTTATTCTAATTTTTCTTATAAGATGCTGTGAAATTTCTCATTAAATGTCCAATAGAAGAGCTTTGTAATAAATTCACTTCTTCCAAACTTTAACCAATAATTGAATTATTATAGTAATGGTACAAAAATATATATATTAATTTGACCAATTTTAAAAAAATAACTTAAACATTTTCATGATAGTTATTCATACTAAGAACAAAGATTAAATTTTAATCAAATTTACTACAAAATATTCTTGCTATAAATTGAATATTACTAGCTTAGAAGAAAACTGAGATTAAAATCTGTAAAATATTTTTAATCAGCATAACAAACTAAGAATTAACATTTAATATTATTTTCACAAAGATATACTTAAGAAAATTACGCTATGCTATTTTATAAAATGATAATTTCGATATTTAAGACATCATAAATAAACTTTTTATAAAGAAACTTGTGTTATATAAATGAAACACAAAAAATGTACATTAATTTGACCTGATAATTTGAAAACTTGTCATGATTAAAAAAAAAATCTAAAACAAGATCTGAATATTAATTTTTTTTCTCTTCTAGCTATGAAAAATCTTATTCTATTAAACTATTCAAGAATATAAAAGTATTATTTTATGTTAATTTAAAATTTCATTATATGTTATATAAATTTATTACATCAAATATTAAATTTTATTCAATTTTTGAGTTGTAAAGTTGAAATTGTCTATTATATTATTGTTTTAGTCATTGCTGAATTACTGTGATAGAATATAGAAATTATGTTATAAAATATAAAAATGTATATATGTTTTACAATATGCAATATTGATATAGTTATATTTTTACTTATTTATGAGGATGATTTTTATTTGATTGTTTTTGAAATAAATATTTTATAAATCCTATTATAAAACATGAATTTTATTAATCAACATTGTATACAGATTGGCCTTAAATTCCAAAGAAATATTTTTCAGTAAACATTTTTTATGTGCATACAGGAAATGTTTTGGCAAACTTAACTTTTAATGCATTTTTTTAATCAAATTGTAACATTATGTTTACAAAATTTTTATATCTATAATTGAAATAATTCAAAATTGAAGTTTGAGCATTATTAAACTAATGTCAGGAATTCAAGAGCTTAAATAAAAATGGATGAAAAATATCTAAAAAATCAAAGTATATTTGTATCTTACTACTAATGAATACTTTAGTTTGATATCAAATTTGATATTTTGCTTTCTTATATGGAAATATAAATCTAATAAAAACCATCATTATTATGGGCATTATTAAAATTCCTATTCCATGTTAACTTTTTAATTATATTTTATGTTAAAAAACAGGCTGCTATTAAATATATATTTAATATATTTATGCGAAAAATCAATTATATAAAGCCTAATGTATTTATTATATTTTAATCATGTAACTGTTGTCTTAAAGATTATATATATAAAACGCTGTATGAATGTATTTTATATTAAAGTGCTTTTTGTGCAAGAAAAAGTTTTAAATTTGAGGTTTAATTTGAAAGGAACAAATAAACTATAAAAGTTTCTTTATGAAAAACATTGCTTAAGGCTATATTGTGTATACATTTTTGTTAAATATTTTGCAAAATATATTCTATTTCTAAAAGTTTCTATTTGTCTATGAACTTTAATTAAGATATTAATAATATTCGTTTACTTGATGTATTAGTTTATTCCTTGTCTAAAAATCAAAAATAAATATGATTGTTACATATTCATAATTTTAAAATACACAAGTTTCTTAAATATTATAATAATATGTCTAAGATGTCAATAATATATATACATGAAAAACAAATTGTTTATACAGACTGAACAAGCATTTATATAAAAATTTATACTATCCTGGAAGTTTGTATTTGCACTTGTTACTCTAACAATGTAAACCATTTATACAATAGATTTTGTACTATTAAATAAAGAAAACACCTAGATATATTGTATACATATTTTTTAATATATCTTAAGTCTTTCTGTAGTAATTTTTCCAGTTCGTGATTTTTTTTCATTAAATCCCAAACATTTTTTATAATATTACTTACTATTCAATATTTTTACAGTATTAATTTTGTAACTTTTTATAGTATTATAGAATGAAAATGATGTTTCATTTGTTTTTACTACCAGTTTTTTTATATAAAAATTATTTCCCAATCTTGCAATTATTCTTGATTGTGTGTTGAAATAGATATACATCTTTGAATAAATGTTACATTTAGAGTACTTTCTTTTTTATATTATTTCACACTGCATTTAGTATTCATAATTTATTAACATGCTTAAAACTCTTACTCTTTAAATATCTCTCCAAAAATACAGTAATCTTCTACCCATAATGAAGTTTTCAATCAAAATGATTATTTAATACTTTCATAAAATTGGAAATATCTTCAATAAAACACAGTAATTGACATTTTATATTTGTTAATAATTTACTTTTTGCTATTGTTAATTTCATTAATTTTATTTATTTATTTCTATATCTTGCACAATTATTTCGTATATTACTCATAGAATCAATTCAAGTAATAATACTTGATGAAGATTACAAATCTAAAAAAATGTGCATGGTTATTTTTCTCTCCTTTTTGAAAACATGAAAATTTAACATTGTAAAATATAAATCAATATAAAACAAGCAACATTTTTCCAAATAAAATTAATAAATATTGTGCTAGTATTACTTATTATTATATTACTTACCTATTATCTAAATTAAGTGACAAATATTTTCAATTGAAAATTACACTTATAATTTTAAACGTATCATACCTGCTAAAAATGTTACAACATTGTTTAAGAAATAAAAATAAATTTCTTATTTTTATGGGGCTATAATTTTACTGACATCATTTTTAATTGATTTTATATATTTGAGTAAGTTTATTTTATTTATTTACTTTTTAGTGACTAAAAGGTTTGCTGTGATTACTTTTGAAACAAGCATAATTCCCTAATACATATTTGTAAAAAAATAATTTATTCGTAATATTTATTGCCGTTTTTAAATTATAATCAAATAATTTAAAAACTCATTAAAACACTTTCAAGATTACTTATACAAAGATCATAAATTTCCTATCTTTAGGCAATGAAATCTGTCCTTCATTGACAACATTTTTAACTGAAAATTTTAGCTCTTTTAGTACAGATTCATTTGAATTTTCTGATGTGTTGAACTGTAAAGTCATTTGGTTTTCTGAAGATTCATTTACCTCAGCAATATATGTACATGCCAATTAGTATAATTATTGTAAAGACAATCTAAATTCAATGTTTCATATGTTAAATTCATGATGAAACATACTCATCATCCATTACTTAAATAAAGCATTTCACTATTGTAAGGAAAAAGTTTTGAGCATTTTTTTTACTGTTTGATTTTTTTTTTAATCAATTGTGCTGCACTAAATAGTTAATGTTCTAATCTTCAGTGCCAACTATTCATGGGATTGGCAATTTTTAATGGTTCAGAATTTACTTCAGCATTTAAGTTCTGTTCTAATTGGTGAATAATTAGCGGGCTGACTTTTAGTTCTACAGTTCTTGGGTTTGATTTCTATCTAGGTCATGGATATTTCAATAATTCCAAACTCACTTTAAATTGTTGATCTCAATTCAATTATTGCCTTGTGTATTAAAAGTGATCATAGAAAGACAAAACTAATAAAATCTAATCTGTTATACCTTAAATTTTTTTAAATAGATTTTGATGTTTCAAGAAATTGACTGTTATGGCCACAAATATAAGTCCTGTAATCCAAATCACATGATTTACAGATTTCGTCAGAAAATTAAATATGCATACCTTTAATAAGTTCTGATACTAATTACTTTTTAAGGATTTTTTGTTACAATTTTTAGGAATTATTTTATATGAAATGTTACAAATTAAAATTTACCTTTTTAACTGTTTATAATTATTAAATCTGCTAATTTTTATAAATAATAAAATTAAGCATAGCTGTTACGTATACATAAAAGTTTGTTCATTATTCTTAACTGCAATTGTAATTACATTGTACCATTTCATAATTAGAGAAATAAATATGCGATTGAGGTGTTTCGAAATAGTTAAAATATTGATATAAGGCAGTACTGATGTATAAAAGTTTGTTAAGAATATTTCATACAAAATTTTATACATGAGTACAATAAATTATATATCTTTATTGTATATTTATTTTTTAAAGTACTTTGATAAATCGCCTTTTGTAAGTATGATAAATATATGAAAAGTAATGATTTTAAAATTGTTTTTAAATAATTTATTATTATATCTTCATGATGCCTTATTTATTTTTCAAAAACATATAAATAACTGACCTTTCACAATAATGATAAATATCTGGAGTATTTTTTTTTCTTTTTGTGTTATTGGAACAAATTTTATTCCATTTAAACAAATAACCTTTAACTTTATGTTTTTTTTTTTTTATAATTTAATTTAATTTAGAATTTTTGTAACCTAAATTGTGTGCCATGCTTATTTTTAATTTTTTTCTATAGTTCAAAATTTCCAAACTTAAATAAATGCATGGTTCTATTCAAACTATGTATTGTTTATAAACTGGGGTTCTTACCCTAGTGTACAAACAATACATAGTTAAAGGAATTTATGATTAATCCAACTGCAGTTAAAAATCAAACTTTCCTTTACCATGGAAAATAAAGCAAAAAATAATAAGATTTTTTTGCTTTATTTGGCTTAGCAATTACTATCAATAGAGCCTATTCAGGAGCTTGGGTTATGGGAAATCTCCGTTAATCTGCGCTTTAGGTCCCCTACTCTGCCAACTTGGCGATAAATGCACCAAACGTGGTAAACCGGACGTTTTTATACCCAATGAGCTCTTTATGGCAACCTCCGTAGGAAATAATTTGCGTATTCTCGCGCATGCTCATTAATTGGTTTTTTCTTTTAGCATTTTCATTGGTCGTTAATTAGTTTCAGTTTGAAAAATCGGTCATTTTCATTGGTTGCTGATTAGTTAAAAATCGTATTCCACTATCGCTATGGCAACAGCATTTTTGAAAACCCGCCAAGTACGGGACCCACAGCACACTTTCGCGAAGTTGGCAGAGTAGGGGACCTAAAGCGCATTTTCACCGAAATCTCATTAAAAAGTTTGAAAAATATTGAAATATGATGGCACATATTTACCACCAGGTATTGAAATCGATTCGAAAAGTACTTATTCATAGTGCTTTCAGCCATTAAGGAATGTCACTTTATAATTTGTCTTCTCTTTAACGGAAATATTTACTTTCTCAAATAATTTACTTAAATAAAATATGAATAATTTTCTGCAAAGTTAGGTAGAAGTTTCGTAGTTCTTCATTCCCAATTTCTCTTGTTTATTTCCCGCCATTTCAATGGGTTTATTTCCTATTTTGAGAGGTGACGCACTCCTGTTTACGTCGCTACTTGATTTTGAACCATTGCCAAACAAAAAAAAAATTATCATTGACGTGTAATTTTAGTACAGTATGTGATAAATGTATTGGACAACTAAAATAATGTGATTTCACATTGAGTACCCTCAACGGTTTGTTAAAGGTTAACCAAATTTGTATAGAGAACTAATTCGGAAGATGATAAAATACTAACCATTTATACTTCAATCGTGCGCGTTCCTTGTTTTATGCTGTATATTAAATTGAAAACATAAGAAAGTTTCAAAAGTTAATTGTGATGCGATAGAATACGAAAAAAACAATAAATGCTGCTTTTATTAAAATGAAATTCGTTAAAAAAAATGGTAAATACATTTAATGAAACAGTAAAAAAAATAATTAAAATAGCCTAGTAAGGATAGGCATTTTCGTGGCTAGAAATGGCTTTTGTACCTAATTCAGAACTCAAAGTTCATTCTTCATTGGTATGGCGTTAGACAGATTGTCAACTCAGGTATTGACTTCGTACATTGATCGTAATTTAAAATTAAGAAATGATTATCAGTGTTTAGTAGCTTTGATCAACATAAAAGAGCAATCAGAAAAGTATTGGAATATCGGGCAAAGAGGAAAATATATTGAAATTTTATAAGCTTAAAATATTCCTTATTGAAATCACTTCTCATCTACTTACAAGTTTTATTCTGTTTCACCATGCTTAAGTAAAGTAAGTAACTTGCAGATACAAATAATTGCTATTCCTTTAATAGAGTAGTTTTCAGCTACATAGTGATTTGGGGGGGGCGAAACAAATGCACAGCACAATCGAGGGCATCCCAACAAAGTTTTGGCGCAGCTTGTCCTTTTTTGGACCTTGCGCCACAAAACCCAATTAACCAACGAGGGCATCCCAAAGGTGTTCAGTGGGATTTACATGTTTGGAAGCGCGAACTATACATCCATTATTTCTCTCCAAGAAGCCATCGACGATAACAACTTTAAGAAAATGCATTTTATTTCCAACTGAAATGAAGGTAAGACCAATTGCTATAATACACAATGTTACTTAGTGGTTCATTAACGTCATTCTCATAATATACAGCTGTCATAGAAAGGTGAGGGTCCGTGCAATATTTCTTATCAGACCATGATGCTTCTATTCCTAAACAGCTGATGTTTTGAGATAGACTGTATGTGCTTTGTGCTATCTTGACTTGCACACACACACTCTCTCTTTTCATTAGAATACTTGATAAATCTCGACTTTAAGTGAAAATAGTTTTCTTCGTAAAAAATCACTGTTCAATTGATATCTTGGCGACGCACAACTTTAATGTACTCTAGAAGACTGAAAAGTTGTGGTCTCTGGGTGCGGAGTCCATGTACAGCTTGGTGCTTCAATAATGGCATATATCATATAAATACTTGCTGCAACCATTGATGTTACATGTACATGAGGTCGGTCTTCGATTCCGAGTGTATAAGAGTCCAATACATAGATCTTTCACAAAGCACATCACCCTAGAACGACTAAACTGGTTTTGTATAGCTGATTAGCTTAAAATTGTTCCCATAATCATGAAATGTCAATATGATAAACTCTGAAGAATCAATGTAAATATTTCCAACTGATGGCCGAGCTTTAATACAATCAACAACATGTGAGTTTCTACTCGTATTCTAGAAACACAGAAATATGTTTTTTCTTTAAAACAAATAATTTAATGGAAATTGCTTTTAATAAGTATTATATTACACTTCAGTAATAACCTGCACAATACTGGCAAGCTTTTTTTGGATAAATTTATATGATAATGTAATTTGTTGCTTCGTAACAAATTTACTTATTTTATCTACCTCTGCAACAAATTAAAGTATATAAAATTCATCCTTGCTTGCGAAAATCAACATTTTTTTTTTTTTTTTTTTCCTGCTTTCTTAATTTTTGAGAGTGAATGTTTCGACACGCGTTTGTAAAATGTGTACTAATTTCAAACAGTTGGATGTTATAATAAAGCAATTTCATTAAATTCTTATTACTAACAATGACGAGAATCGGAAAAATTAAGCTATGGAAAATATTTGCTTGCATATGTATTGGATACAACAAATTTAAGACGATTATTTTATAAAGATGATTAGTTTACACCAATTATTTAATTCCTCGTATTTATCTTTGATGTAATAACAATTAATGATGAATAATTTGCATAGTGTCAATTGGAAGATATATTTGACCTCAAAATGCTTTCAATCTCATTTCGTTTCATCTTTCTTCCAATAATACGATTTTCATTTTTACGTAATTAAAGCCTCTTTCAGATATATGCAGCAATTAAATATTCTTATTAGATAATTTAACAAAAAATAATTCGCAAGGATTTAGAGCTCCTATTAAGACTAATCTTTATTGGAGCATTTGCATTTACCGAAGTCTTCTGAAAAGAGTTCTGTAAAGTTTAATCTCAACTCTTAGATTCTGAGAAAATTCACGAAGTATTCCATACTCATCTGCATTAGAAATTTGTGTTTTAGTGTATTTTGTATATATATATATATATAACGCCAAGCTATAATAGGATTTCTACCTTTTGAAAATTGAATGTCATATTTCTGTGTTACAACGAAGATTATTTTGAAAAATTTCAAGCCTTCACACCGATAAATATGCATGTTGAAAGATGAAAATCAGCATCCATTTTCCTAGTGGCTGGAATTTTCACTCCGAAGAGTTGGGGGGGGGATGGGATTTCACCTTATATAGTGAGACATCGAGTTCCTAATAACCCACTTCATTTTAATATTTTCCTTATTATTCCTCATTTATAAATTCCCTCAGAAAAATTTTTTTTAAATTTATTTTTCTTAGAATTACGTTTTTCTCGAATCATTTCTTGAAATCTATTTCTCTTAGACTTACTTACACATTTAAAAAATGCTTTGATCGGGAATTTATGTTAGTTATATTATATTTTTTATAAATAATTACATAAAAGGTTAAAGGTAATAACCATATTTAGGGGCTTCATGAGGAATTTTTTGCATTATGAAGTCCATAACTTTACAAGCTTAATGGGTAATTAGGCGTTACATACGAAAACAGATGGTAATTGATAGTACAAAGTAACATATTATATAAATTCTCTACCACACTTTTACATATTTTGTAATTTGATCTACAGACAAGTGATTCACTAAGTATCTTAAGTGTGGCACCATTTTCTCCACTTCATGTCACCGAATCGAAAGGATAAATGTTCGCGTGCCAAATCTTCTTTCTGTGGTTATCTCTATCTTAATTCACGGAAGATCAAATAAGATTTATTTTTCTGCTAATCGGATTTCCTGAGCCCTCAATACTAATTCAATATTTCAACATACATTGGATAATATCATTTGCACATTCAATTTATATAACTTTATAACATTTTTATAATATTTGAACGTGTCCACTCCTTATATAAATCCTGTGGATTTTGAAATTATTCAAATATTCGAGTCTCTTTAATTTATTCGAAGCTTATCGAAGAATTTTAATAGTTTTATTTCGGAATTTAATAAGAGAACAAAAGTGAGACAGCGAAATAAGGTTCCATAAATATAGAAAGTTTTTATATAAATATGGTATATTGGCAAAGTTCAATTCCGGCATTTTTTTAGAATGCCTAAAAGTAACCGTTATGAAACAACTTGTATGACTCATAAGCATATTTCTTAAAAAATCTTTAGAATGCCATTTGAGAAACCAGCGAAGTATGAAATAAATCTTTAAATCTCCAACTCAAGTTCTTGTGATTTTTTTGAGAATGTCAAACTAAAAGATTTCATTTAACTTTTTTTATTTGAATTTGCTTAGCGAAAAATTAGCTTCCTACTTTTTTTTTTATATGGAATTAGAAAACCAAAATGTCTTGTTGAAATAGGCGACACAATTGGTCGCTGGAGACGTTCAACGATCTTTCCTAAGCAAAGAACATTTTTTAGATAACAACCTTATCACACAAAACCTTTTACTTATTCTTTAATTAAATATCATCAATGTATAATTACCCTTTGTATTATATACAATGCCCGAGGAAAGTATGTAATGATTTTTATATTTCATACTTTGACTAAAACTGCTAGGATTCAGTAAACAAATGAAATAAACGCTCTACATAAATATTATATTGAATTCCTGTATTTCATACATTGTGCTCTCTGGTAACATGTATGTTATCTTAAAATCTGTGGCATGACAACCAATCGCATAGACGGGCCAAGGCCTACAAAAATACTATATGTCTTTTTTTTTTGACCGAAGGCTTTGGGGTGTTAAGCATATATCCCGGTTAGGGGGTCAGCCTAACCTAAAACTCCCAGTATTTAGCTCCCAAGCATGTTTGCTACTCAGCTTTATCAACCTACTGAAGGGATAAAAAGCTGAGTTGGTCTTGCCCAACCCGAGAATAGAACCTCGGACTTGTGCTATGGTAGTGCGGTGCGAAGCACTACCACTACGCTACCGAGCTTCATACTGACTGACATTAAACGTAAATTACCTTTTAATTTGCTATAATCTATTATTATAAAATATTCATGAAAAATATTTTAGATTTCAAAGCTCTAAAATGTTCTGATATATTCATAAAAATCTGTTTTAAAATTAGTTTCTTTATCTTCTTATTATTTTTCTCTATCACTGAAGTGTTAGCTAACAAATAGCAGATATGTAAAATTGTAATGATTTTCCTTATATTTTTGTCAAAAATCAATTAATTTAATGAAATTAAATAACTTTTTAAACATATCAATGATTAATAGGAATTTTCGTTAGAGTATGTTTAATAAATTATTAAAATATTTTTGAAAAATCATTCACCGTTAATTTTCCATTCAGTGTTGTTAAAAATTTAATTTCATTTTAAAAAACTTTTAACTGTACGATAGATTTTTAAAATTTTCCATAAAAAATTAGAAAAAAAAGTTGGTCTGAGAAATTTATAAAATTGGTGTTCGGGTTCGAGAAATTAGTGTATTCATTCCTCCCTTAAATTTTTCTTCCTATTCTTTTTTTATTCTACTTGTATTCTATTTTTATACTATTAAAAATTTTAAAGTCATAATTTTTCAAAGTGAAAAACTTTTAGGATTCTAAAAATTCTTTGCTTATGCCACTCTATTAAAGGGTTTGAGCCATAATAATTAATAAGAGTAATTTCGTTCCTGTATTATCTATTTGCCCATTTCAAACAACTCTATTTTAAGTATTTAAAATTCATTCTGAACCATTCTAATTTCATATACATTAAAATGTTTTTATACACAACTTGATTGTGCCCACATATAAATATTGAGAGCATGTTTTTGTTATTATCGTGGGAAGATTTATAGTAGTGCTTCTTTTACTTTTTAATTACTTTTAGTTTTTTAAAACAATTTAAATTTTATAAACCATAAAGTGGCTTTTTTTTGTTATGGTTGAGATCATGTGTACGTCACTTTATTTTACTTATAATTGGCCTGTGAGTTCAACAAATAATCGTTTTCACCAACAATGTTGAATATACAATTTTGTCTACATTTCAAAAACAAGTCAATTTGTCAGTGGGATTAGCTCTTCAGTGAGCAGTTGGAAAGAAAATGTTGGCCAATATTTTAGTGGGATGGGTTATTTTATATATTATTGGAGATTTGTCTCTCTTGATATCGCTATTAAAAAATAAATACTTATTAATCATTAAATAAAGATAAATTTATTTCATGTAGCCTGTAAAGCACATTAAATATTTATGCAAGCGCTAAATAAATCATGACATCCACTTTATGATTAGTTTAAATCAGCAAAAACAATTTAAATAAGTTTTTTTTTTTTTAATTTTTTTTCCTTAAGAAAGTTAGGAAAAAATAGATATTTACATAAAGCTAAATAAAATAATGGAATTTATTTTCCTTCATATGCAAGCCCAGCTGAATAGATACCACATTGACTTTTAATTTATAAATTTGAATAAACATTTTAAAAATTCTCTTTTAGAACTACCTTTGATGAACTCATTGCTTGCGTTTATTTTTTATCATCTGATTTTTTTTTCATTTTATTTTTTTTAATTTTATGGGTAAGAATCTTGGATCAATATTTTTGCTGGAGAATCGAAAATCTTTTGATTTGTACTAACTGCCCTGCTAATATTGAAATCCCAAATCTTTTGAAGCAATTCGTGGGAATTTCTCCCGCTTAATATAACTTTTGATTTACTATCCATGCTTCCGAATGTAATCAACATCTTCAGGTACAAATATTACAGGGCATTTTTGCAAGTAGTGATCATAGCTTGGAATCACTTTATGAAATTGATATTCTTGGCTCAATTAGAATGATGTACAAAATAATCGATATTATCTTGTACATTTTATGCTATTTTGACGTGCATGCTATATTAATGCACACAACTGCAACTAAAAAAAAGCCAAGAGAATGCATTCGATAACTTGATTGATGGTGAGTTACTCATCCATGAATTTCGAGAAAGATGCTTGGGGTTGTCATAAATTTCACTTCGGGACTTTTTGAATTTGGATTCAGTTGTAATTAGCTCGTAAGAAGAGTTGAATGATTAAATGATTGAAAACGCAATTAGTGAGAATAAAAAAGAACTTTCAAATATCAAACCAGAACAAAATGGTATAATGCTCCGACCGTATGCATTGAAGTATTATTTGAGAAAAACAACAGTGAAAGTCTTTTTCACGACGAAATGTTTTTCTTTTTAATTAAGAAAGTAATTTTTAAATAGATAAAAATCATTGCTTGATATTTTATGAATAAAATGTTAGCGAAAATTACCTTTACATATGAAATTTACTTGTTATTATTATTATTATAAAGCACGTAACATAATTTTTTCTATTAATACTTTGGAACAATTTTTAAAACTATTTTAACTGTCCCTACAAGTACGTAAAAACTAATGCCTACTGTATTAATACTCGAGATGGAAATTTAACCAACAAATTGATGAATCGAACACCGAACCATTCAGATGCCAACTCTACACTCTGGTGGAGTAGTTTTGTAATCTATTTTAAACTGTTGTCTTGCGATAAAAACCTAACTGGTTGGTAAACTGTTGACATTCTAGCCTTCTGCTCAATAGTTCCAGGGTTCGATTCTCGTATTGCAATTGGATATTTGTAGTGGCTTGAAGTATAAAATTTAAACTATACATTCTGGTAGAATTAAATTATTCGAAATATGACCAACGAACATAAAAAAATTACTTCAGAGCGACAATCGAATAGAATCATAAAATTCGTTTTTTGTTAATTTATTTTCTGATATTTAGAAAATAGATTAACAAATAGATTAATAATAAATAATAGATTAACAAAAAACGACTCTAAGCTTAGTTGTTAGCAATGAAAAAGTAATAAAATTTTATTTCCCCCAAAAAATTCAATTGTACATTGTACTTATAATCAAAAATAACGTTCCTAATATATAATTATTTACGTTTTTTAAATTAAATGTTCCAAGCAAATAACGAAAAATTATGTTATTTGAGAAAAATAATTATGATATAAAACTATTCCATTTGAATTAATATAATAACAATTTTTTTCATGTATTTTAACTTATATAGGAAGCAAGTCTAGTAACTATGATTTTAACTAAAAAGTCTATTATTTTTATATAATCTATTATTTTTTATTTAAAGCCTATATTTAAATGATACATTAAAAGTTATTTCCTTTTTTATAATATTTATTCAATGTAAAATTTAATCTGAAATATAATTATAGTAATATATTTAATAATTTAATCTAAAACAAGGAGAGAAATATATATATCAGTGTTTTTATAACTAAAAATTTATTCGAATGTCAAAAATAATATAACTCTCAACAATTAAATTACAAAACAAATTTATTGTTATTTTTGAATAATAACTCTCTATATAAATTATAAAATATACTATGGAACACTATACCCATATAAAGTTTCTTTATCGCCCCTTTTTTTCAAATTGTAGTATTTAACATAGAGAAAAAAAGTTTGAAACCATTTTTCTTTTAAAAAGTTAATATATCATTTACTAATTACACTTAATACGAACAAAAAGACTCTTAAAAAATGTTAATATATTTTAGCATTATGTAGTCACTTTACCTAATAATATTTTATTAATAAAAGGTAAGCTTTCAATTCAAATATCTATCTAATTTTTATATCATAAATTTAGAATTTTTAATTTATAAAGTTCACTCAATGAATATTATCATTTTCACGGATTAATTCAAGAGTTTTGAATAAACATTTATTAAAATAGTACATTCGAAGTTATATTAGTTTGGGGAAAAAGTTATCCATTATTTTTTCGGTAGACGTCTGTAGTGATCGATATCTCGTGAGGTATCTATCAAACAATTTCAGATTTATGCTCGTTGGAAAGGTGACATTTGACACTAAAATATTCTCTTGCGGTTTTTTGCTTGATTAATTCAGTTACGAGTACAAGGTTTTAAATTTGGAAGACAACAAACAGAAAATTCGATATATTTTAGTTTTTCGTTTATAATAGCGAAAATGCTAACCAGGTGGCTAAAATTGTGAAAGGTGTTTATCGTCCCATATAAGACTGTAACAACCAGTTACGTACGATTTTTGTTTCGTCGATTCCGTTCGGGTATTTTTGATGTTAGAGATGCACCTCGCATGTGGATACAGCATCATCGAAAATGTCTATAAAATATCAAAAATGATCGAAGTTAACCGCATGTCAGCAGTCGTAACGCGCAAGACCTAAAAATCTACATGAAAGCTGTTTTAAACCTTTTTGCAAAGCGAATCTGAAAGAAGTTACAAAAAGTTCACGTAAAAATAATGGATTTCTTTTTCCTCAAACTAATATTAAAATTACACCATTCCTATAAAATAACATTTAAGAAATTTATTTTAATAATATCAATGAATGTGCTTGTGATATTAAAAATTTTTGGCCACAGGGTATTTTTTATTTTTTTAAAAAATCAATTCTATTATATAAATAATTTTCAAATGAGTTAAATTTTAAAGACAATGCATCACTTATGTATCGATGAAAAACGCTCTATTTACCGTGCTGGTTCATGTTTATTTACTTTAAAATCTCACGCCACAATGTTAGTTAAACATAGGGGAAAAAAACTATAAAAATTTCTAGCTCATGATTTACTATCTGTCACTATTCTCCATCATCAATGGTTCAACTTTTTCTCTGTTTTGTCCGCCACCTATCGGCTACAATCATAACAATCTCCGCTTTTGCAAAGAGGAGGCGCTGTTCCTTACAACAGTTTATTTTAAAGTCTATGATTTATTTAGACTCTTGAATTCTTAAATTTTGATATCAAATGTTTAATTAATTGTCATGATAAGATAGTGATAAGCATAATTTCATATGAATAATTTATATTGAAATTTCTATATAATATTGTATTGGATTATATATGATATTTTATTATAGTATTGTATATAATATTATATAAACTATAAAAAATAATAATATTGTATATAATATTGTATATAATATTATAAATAACACAGTAATTATCGCTGATTCGTCGTAAACAAATCATCTTAATTAAGTTAGCTAACAAAATCATTATGATTAATAAATTTTAAAGTATGCTGATTATTGTTGATAGTAAAACATTTTTTTTCAATAATTTAGATTTTACAAAAGTAATCAAAAATTATTTTACTGAAAATAATACGATAGAAACATCCTAAACAAAAGCAAGTTTTGAAAAACGAAATGTATTTCATTTTCTAAAATATGTAAATGAAATAGAAATAAATACTTCAATGAAGTAAATTAAAAATTTTTGCGTATTTCATTTTATGAAAGAAATAATTCTTTTATTGATTTCTTTATCAAGTTTTAGCTGATATTTATATAATACTTACTATCATTGCAAAATATTCTTTAAAAATCAACAATGTGAAGAAATCTACATAATTTTTCTAGTTCTTTTTATACAAAATATTTCAAAATTAAATACTATTTTTTCATTTCATCAATTATAATTAATTTTGTATAATCTGAACATATTTTCTTCATTAGTTTTTGCATTTTAAATTTTTATGTATTTGATTACTTTTTGATATCTTTTAAAATTAATTTCCATTTTTGTGCTTGTAGTTAAATCCCTAGATCAATTAAACACCAACCCACACTTATATATATGTATGCATATCACAGAAAACATTTGATTTTTCGTATGAAGCATATATGGATTTAATGTTAAGAACTTTAATACTTCTACATTTTGGAGTTTTTTTGTAATAAATGAATTAATTCACAATAAATAACTTAATTTATTAATTACAAATTGACCCCAAAATGAAATGCAGTAGCTCATAAATAAAGAGCAATTTCGTAATAAACACACAAATTTAGTAAATAAAATCTAAGTGAAATTTAAAAGCTTATTCGGTCATCTTTTTATGAAGAAACGTAGAAATATGTTAGTCCTCCTGCATTCGTTTTGGAATATTTTTCAGATGATGAAATATTTCTGTTTCTTACTAATAAAACTTCACTACAAAAATGTAAAGTGCCATATAATTTGATTTTCTTTTAATCACAACGAACGAGTCAGAAGAAAAGGAACTGGTGAAAAATAGGTTCGAAAGGAAATAACAGAGCTACTTCCGCATTAATTGGCAGGGGAGGTCTCCATGTTGATGTTAAAAAAAAAAAAAAAAA
>JAPDSC010151857.1:0-10444 GCA_026290005.1 Latrodectus geometricus
TATATATATATATATATATATATATATATATATATATATATATAGTGTGTGTGTGTGTGTGTGTGTGTGATTTCAATAATTTTATTGACAAATTACACCCAATCCACGCGCATACTAAGAGAGTATTATTGAATGAAATATGAAAAATTATGTTATATACATATAAAATTTTAAAGATAAAAAAAAAAAAGAAATATATATTTACTGATCTCTCCACTTCAAAAATGCTCTATTTTATCTTTTTACTTATTTTGCTTTAGTTTTTATCTTCATGAAAACCAACTCGATACGCTTTTCTCTCCAAAGACTAGTTTGATAATGAACAAGAAATGTCTTACAAGAGCGGGGTCGGCCACTTGAGGCCCTTAGTGTCTTACATTGTCGACCGGTAGGAGTCGTATCCTGACTTCACAAGTGTGTTTATACACGACCAGGGACAGACAAAACTAACTTACTTCAAAGTATTTTTTTTTTATTCAGCAGCCACTAAAGATATCGCAATCGGCTGGGATTTATGAAGTTTACTGTCGCCCTGGGGAGTAAAAAAGCTTCTTCGAAGAAACCAACAAAACAAAAATAAAAGCAAATAATCAATTGCTGAAGTATCAATTTGATAGTCCTTGTCAATCAACAGCAGTTTTTCGATTCTGCCTCTGGAGAAGAGATCTGTCGTTTCAGATTAAAGTTTTGTAAGTGTTATTTTGAAACTTTCAACGATAGTTATTAATAAAACAATCTTTATTACTTTATCCAACTTTTTATTTTATTAGAAATACCAAAATAAATTATATTTTCCATTAATTTTTTATGAAAAGAATAGTGAATTTTAAAGAAAAAAATATGTTTTTAATTAAATTAAATTCTTTTCAGAAAATAAATATTTATTTGTATTTGCGAGCAGAAGTATAGAATACGATTTTATTTTAAATGTTATTTATTTGAAAAAAAAATTGAAATATTTATAAAAAAGCTAAAAAAAAATAAGCAAATTAAATTTACTGTGTGTGCAGATGATTCAATGCTATACAATTTCTTTATGAGAGCAATTACGAAAATGGAGATTCATCAGCATTTTAAAATGGACTACTTCGAAACCCACACTCATGGTAGACAGAAAATAAATGTATTTTATCATTTTTAGTTAATTTAAACTTATTAGTAAATGAAAATTTGCCTAAAATTAAATAGAAATAATTATTGAAAATGATAACAAGTGAAACTGTGAAATAGTAATTATATGAATTTTGTTGAAAATCATTTTGAAGCGGGAAATTCACAGATATCTAACCATTTTAATCACCATATAAATGCTCTACGAGAGCTAAATTTAAAATTTTATAGTTCACTATATCATGATAAGTGTGTACAAATGAAAACTTAGTTTAAATTTCAGCATTTGTGCTAGTATAAAGTAGTTTAAATATGGGTGTTTCCTAATGTTAAACCATAAAAATATAGGCTTAACCTAATGAATTTTGAAAGAAAAGGCAGACTTCTTTCACGCACTGCAATATGTTGAGTGTTTCAATCCTTCATGTTATATAGCAAGACTTATAAACAAAATTAAAACCGTCCTTTTTGTATATAATAAATCGTGTATATTTTGACAAAAAAGAACCATTTGTCATTGGTAAATAACTTCATATTTCTAGAAGTCACTTTAATGACACCTTATCGGTCATTTTATGCAGACTAGTGCTAATTATATATATATATATATATATATATATATATATATATATAACTAAATTTAAAGTGGATTCCAAAACACAATAGACATCCAGTCCTGAGATGGCAATTAATCTCACGAACTGTTGAACGAAAGTTCAGATAGATAACTATTTAATTAACAGCGTCTTAATATAGTGAGCATAATATGGTATATTGCATGTGACCTAAATGTAGTTATTGACAAACTGACTTGATTTGGAAATTTTATTACTCAAGATATATTTAAAGTAAATCTGAGTATTAATTCATCTCACCTTAGTAAAAGTATTAAAATAACTCTTTTGATTGGAACTAGGATATTTTGAACTCAGCAAAATGAAGCGCCATCTATTGGTAGGATTCAAACGCATTCCCTCAGCATTACGATTTTAACTGTTCTTTAATGTAAAGCAAGATCTTGAGATGTCAACATGTATCTAAGCCATTCCTTTTATAAGTTATGAACGTGTTTTCTTTCTTTATTATATGATTAATAATATCCTCTTACGCATAATAGTATACATAGATAGTACAGAGAACCAACTACTCAGCAAGAAAGAAGCGCGGATTCTTTATATGAACTTCAAACGTCATCACAAAATAATTTTTAGAGTTCTAATCAAAACTTGTAAATACCATCTTGACTTGTGACCACTGACAGTATGTGAAATGCCTTTTTCCATAGCTTCCTTATATATATATAACATAAGTTTTTTTTTTTTTTTTTTTTTTTTTTTTTTTAATAACATATTTAAGACAACATCATATGTAATAAATATATTCTGTAAATTGAAATGACAAAAACAAATTAGTTTCTTATTTATTTTGAATATTTCTGCATACTTTTAAAAATTTTAGTTTGAAAATTTCTGGGACATATTAAAAACAATCAGTCTTCATAAATTTATCTCTTATAAATGGAGCTTAATATCATTACAAAATCTAAATTAAAGGTCATAATCATGTACAATAATATTTCGTTTTAAAAATATTTTCTTATTGAAACATTTCGCTAATGCCCAATAAATACAACGAAAACATAATCAATTAAACATATATAATATCAGAAAATTTTAATTTTAATATTTATGGCTAATTTTTGTTCCATATCAATAAAAAGACATTTTTGTAGTATAAGCCAAAATATAATTCTCCATAACAATCAAAGAAACTATTTGGGTGCATGATGACTCCATCAACCTTGTGTCATCATCCCACTTTCCTCAAAACTTTCGTTTTGAACAAGCAAGCACCACTATTCAAAAATTATTTTAACTTTGATGCCAAGTGCTCTCCCACGGTGCAGTTTCCCGAAATGCTCATGAGTAATGAAGCAAAACTTTTCCACATCCCACATCCGGAATGTTAAGGATGCTTCCACAGATAAGCAGGATCCTTTGGGAAGCGCAAGAGCACTCCTCGTCCTCCGCATCCTTTTAGCGATGGCGTAGTATATGTGCAGACTACATCAAATCCATTTTCACCAAACATTTCGACACTCTTAATGCCGAAGAGATACGAAACGTTTTAAAAATGAAGGGTTCTCTTGTGATGCAGAGTGTGCGGTAGTGCAGAGTTATAGATAGCAACAAGTTATATTTCTCGCCTCCCTTATCTTCCCTTAATATGATATTCCAAAGAGTAGATTTTGGGAAATTATTTTTATTTGAAACATAAACATTTTAATTAGAATTTAAAATTAATCTGTAATATATATGTATATACAAATTAGTTAACAGTTTTTATGTAGCAAATCTTACAAATAAGAAGAAATATTCCTTGCAAAGAAAATTAATGGCTCATGTATACTGAAACAAAATGGAAAAAAAAAAAAAAACTATCCATATGATTCAGCCACGTCATAAAAATATATGGTGCAACTTTGCACCTATTAAGTTCTAGGTTGTTAAGAATTCTAGGTTTATTGATAAGAAATTCACAAATTTAAAGACACAGTGGCTTTAAAGAATTCATTTTTATGTCTTCTTTTGTGAAATATATTGAATACAAATTCACGTATATTGAATGAACTACAAATATCATACAGTTATTTTTTTATGAAAGTTCTCTTTTTTAGAAAATTTCTTTTTTTGAAATTTCACATACATAGCAAACCACAGATAAGCATAAATTATGTAATATTAATTATTTTACCATGATATATTCATATTCTATAATTATCTTTGAAGTTCATCATTATTCACATTTTAATTTTCTTGAAATGAAACTCACACAGAACTGATTATAATAATAATAGATCCTTGGTTAATAATTTGTGTTGAAAATTATTAAATAACTCTTTTTAATTTTTAACCATTAGTGAATGGCTTTGTCTAAAATTTATGAGGTTGATACAATTAGTTGTTCACTAATTACTTTAGTAAATACAGTTCGTTGTTTAGTTAAGTACCGATTGAAAAAAATGTTTTATTAATAATACATTTAAAGTAGTTTACATATATTAAAATATTTAACGGAATTTATTTAACTTTATGACATTAGATAATTTTAAAACATCTGCATCTCTCATCTAAATTAATAATTTATATTCAATAAAAACATTTTGAGGAATGCCCATGAGTTATTGCATAAAACGTATTACGTTATTAAATATTGCTGAATTCCCTGTTAAGTTCAGCATTATTCATCAAATTATAAATTTTTAATGAAAAAATGCTACGATTACCTTTTTAAATTAAGAAAGTAATCTTTTTTAAACATTGCTTTAATACTTATTCACTTACCTATTATTTCTGAACATTATACTTACACCATGATAACACAACATTGTTGAACATTTATACGTTGAGTGAAATTAACATGCCTCGTTGATTTACACAAAAAAGTTATATATAAATTCAATTTACTTAATTTACATTGCTGCTTCCTTTCTTCTCGCAAAATATGTAAGCTACATGGATTTTAATAAAAAACTACGCTATTTTTAATATTATAATAGTTGTGTGTTATTAATACTGCGCAATTAATACCATATTGTTAAAAATGACTCTAACATTAATAATACAATTGTTGTCTAAAGGAGCGGAAATATATTTCTTCTTAACATTGAAACATATACAAGTGCATTCAATTTTTTTTTATTTTAAATTGTTTATTACCAAGAAAAAGTACTATATAAAGAAACTTCATAAATACCTCTTACTTTTCGCCAGAAGCTTTTAAGAAACTTCAGAAAAGAAAAGTACTTCATTTCAAATTCTATAAAATAGCAGTAGAGCCGCTGTAGGAAGTTAAAAATATTTATAAAAAATGTACCATCATTCTTCTTTAAGAATATTTCACGTGCAGAAAACGGAAGAAGATGATTAAAAAAGGCGAAAATGCTAAGAGTATAAAAATCGCGAGGAAATGTTCCCACAAAGATATGGTGGTGAAAAAAAAAATAGTTGTGTTAAGAAGATAGTACCCACAGAAAAATTGTTAAGAAGATAGTACTTACAGAAAAATTGTTTATGGTCGGATGTAAAGTTCTTATGCATGGATGTTTTTGTTATTGTTAGAAGTCCTACATTTTTTCTTCTTTCCTTTTTATGAAACTTTTGTCTGCTTAAAGCTTAAAAATCTACTACTAAAATAATAGTTAAGAAATGTGATGGAAAAAAATTAGACAAGATTAACCATTGTTTTCATGCCGTGAAATTACAAAATGATTTTATGGTTAACATATTTTTAAAAGTAATTGTTTTCTCGTTTAAATTAAGTCTGTTTTCATTACATAGAGTGATTGTAATGAAGAAAAATACTATCTTATAATTGGATTCACTAAAAGGTGAAGTAATCTCAATATCGTGGATTTAATTTTAAAACATCCATTAAATTTCTCTTAGAAATTTATAACACACAATAAACAGAAAATATAAGTGCATAATTTTGTATTCATATAGAGTGCAAGTATTATTTTGAAATACTTTGGATTAGGAATTAATGGGTCCTTATTTAGAAACCAATTAATGGATTAAAACTCTCTCCCATTTATAATTTTAAGAACTACTCGCGCTTAGACAAATTAAGAAATTTATCATTAAAACTGCTTTGAATATCAAACATATAATTCAATAAAAGCAAAGTTATAAAACATGGGGTAAAAATGAATGTATTTAAATTTAATCTATGTTTTTAATTTATTTAATGAACTATAAATACTGGCTTCGATAATTTTTTTTAAGAAATATTTGAAATTTTTTTGCTGGTTTCTTCTCAACATTTTTCTTTAATTTCACTTATTTTGATAGTCATCACTACTAATTAGTAATGCTAATTGAAATGAACTTTACGTGAGTAAAATATTTATAAATCACAAAATACAGTAATTAAAAAAGTACATTTTAATATTTTAATTTTAATGACTGGATTATATTTAAATTAGGAAAATTTTTCCACGATTTATTTAAATGTTATCTTAGGCATTTCGTAGCCTCATCTTAATTAAATATTGCATTGCAGTAACGTAATAAATGACTATTGTTTTTTTATAAGTAGCATGTTAGTGCAAATAAAATAAATTATTTAAATTTTTTAATTCATAAGGAATATTATTAATTAAGCAATTTTTCAAGAAATAAGAAGGGAATGAATTAAAAAAAAATTGAACCTACGTTTATTATAAAATATATTTGAGTAATTATACAAATCTAACAAAATGGGGAATAAATTTCCAACTTTAACAATATTAAGCTTTTACAATGCATGCATTTACAAAGCATGTCCATTTAATATATATATATATATATATATATATATATATATATATATATTGTTGTGGTTGGTTGGTAATTTTGAGATTTTCATTAGCAATTCTCTCTAATGACTCCAGAAGTATTCCGATCTTCCCAATATATCTTTTTTAAAATGTGTTATACAACTATCCTCAATAAAATTCTGAAGTACGGGTGACGAAGTTGGCAAGCGATTTGTCACACTTTCAGAAACTTTTTCGCTACTTCTACACAAAGACTTTAGATCCAATAAAGGATAAACAATAGAACGAATACAAAAAAATGAAACTATGCTCATTATAAAATATATTTGAGTTATCTCACATATTTAACAAAATGATAAATAAACTTCCGACTTTGATCACTTTTAGCTGTTGCAATGGATGTCCACATTTCTATTTATTTTTGGTTGGTTGTTTGACGATTTTGAGACTTAGCAGCAACTCGTCTCCAATTATCCCAGAAGGATTACTACATTTCCATTTTGTCTCATTAAACTTTGAACAAATATCCTCAAAGAGTTTCTGAAATACGGTGTGATGAAGTTGACATGAGAGTTGTCATTTTTTCTGGAACTTTTATACTACTTCAACCGAAAGATATTAGACCCAATAACTGATGACTATGCATAAACTATCTATCTTATCATCATAATGTTCTAATAATTCAGGTGCCGAATCCATTGACTTATAAGCACAATACTCAGTCATTCCTTAATCTAGCAACAACGATGTCACTGTTTGGAATTAGATGACAAGAAATTAATGAAAAAAAATCTGGAGAACTAATACCATGTTATATCTGTCATATTCCAAGAATACTGCAAGTTTTAGAATATTCGAAATTCATCAACATTTGTTTTACACCCCATAAGTTCTTTTATAATTCTTAAAAATATTTCACATTAAATTCATTCAAGAATATTATGCAAAACGTACCTATACTTATCACAAATATCAAATAATCATTTCTTTATTTTTTTATAATTTAATGCAAGTATCTAACTAAATAAAGTAATAATTAATTGTAATATCATTTAAATTTGATGCCATGAGAGAGCGATTGAATAAGGTCCGTCCAATTTAAATTATTTTGTAAGTGATATTTTTAAAAAAGATTGTGTTATGGGTTCAAAATTTCTATATTCTCGTAATTTAAAATTTTTTTTAGGTTGGTTTAATTTGTCTGATGTTTTATAGTCATTTTCCTACTTCTATGGGGACTAACGGTTTAAGATGTATCTATATAACCATTGCAAGAAACAAGATATGTGGCATCGAACCCATAAAATGTTGAACTAAAGGCCAAAACACAAGTATTTTATCTTCCAGCTCTCTTGAATTTCTGAGAGTTTAATAACCAAATTTAAAATTTGTATTTATTATTATTCATTTTAATCAGACATGAAAAGGTAACACATTAATTTCAATTACAAAAATAAGTTTTCTAATAATTTTCAAATATGCATATATATTTGGAAAATTTGATATTAATATGATTTATATATATGAAATAAAACTTGAAATTATAAAATACATTTTTCGCATTAGATGCATTTATTGTAGTTTAGAGTTTTCTGTGCGTTGTTTCGAATTAAAGTTTTTTCCCGAAGAACTATGTAAATAATATATTACTGCTTGTTCCACAATGGCAAAAATAACGCTTAAGATCTTAGCATAAATATTTAATGTTTATAAGTAAAAACATGTAAGTAAACAATTGGCTTATACAGGAAACATATCTTACACAAAAAACATATTAACGTTTATGAATATGCAAAAATAATATCATTTAACGTAAGAAAGTAAAATTTTTCTTCCCTTGTAAAGTAACAATTTAAATATATTTATACCCTAAAGACATAAATTTTCTTTTAAAAATATTTATTATTGATGCAAACAAATATTGCAACTATATTTCACAATGGAAATCCTCGGCAGAACAATTATTTTTATCCCAAAACAAATTCCTATTTCTCTTTAAAATAGACAATTCTGAAGCACAACAAATATTCACTGGTAATTTATTTGTTGCTTCTAAGTTTTTTATTGCTTTTATTTTAAGGGAAATTATGTAAATAACTTAGAAATTCTGTAAATAACTTATTACACATTTTATTTAAAGGATAAATATTTAAGTTATTCTTAAATATCTTAAAACTTGCTTATTCTGTAGATAGTTCTGCTATCAGTAATCTTTAAATTCTTAAGAAGTTATTTTAAATAAACTTTTGCATTTAACTATTTTTACAAATTTTTTAATGAAACAAAATTTAATTTTATTTAAACAAAAATTTGTTTTTATAAGCTTTTAGAACATTTCCTTCATGACGCTAAGTTCAAATAACGCCGATTTTCTGAAAACTGATTTTTTTTCTCAATATTTTGGAATATAGAAACCATTCTCCTTTCCATTTTCCTTTAATATTAAAAATGATATAAATGAGTTAATATTAAATAAATTAAGCAAATTGTCAAAATAAATTTAGCTGTATTATACTATAATTATCTATACATTCTTTAATTTAAGATATACTACAGATTTGCTCAAATGACTAATTTTAAAATGATTAATCTCAGCTTATTTATAAAATAATTATTACATTCACTTTAACAATGAATTGCTCAAGATTACAAAAATGATAACTTAAAAGTAAAATAATAATAAAGAATACACAACCCTATTTCTTGTAACTTCATTTATCCAAATTAAGTACTTTAAATGACTCATAATTCCAAATATTCTGTAATCTTACATAAAGTTTCCTAAAGACTGGACATTTATGATACATTTAAGCCTTTCAGAAACTTCATTGGCGTATTCGGTGGATATATCATCATTACCTCAAAAGTAGGTCTCATAATTTGAACTCGTGAATCAAACAAAAGAGCCCAGATTCATCCAGCGTCGAACAAAATTTTTATTTCAAAGGTTGAGATTACAACCATCTTTTTAATATCTCAATCAACATTAACAAACATAGTGGTCTTCAGCTTCCCTGTGTATCGAACTCGCAAACTCCTATGAGTAGAAGGAATATTAAACTCACTAGGAAACCTTGCACTTTTTCAAATATATGAAAAACAGTTAAAATATCTGCTTAATATCCAAAATTTAAAATTTCAGATAAACACAATAACTTTTAAACTAATTAATTAATTTAATTAATAAAATTATTTCTTCTTTTGCATTATATAATGATTGTATTTTTGCATTTGTTGTAAAAATTGAGCTAGATCAATTCAATGTAAATATCATATTTCAAGAATTCCTTTATAATGCAATCCCTTTCTTTTTATATAAACCCTGAAAAAATTAAAAATGTACTGGCATAGAACATTTATTCTTTGTGAGAAACTATCACAATGGCAACCTTAATTACATAAGACATTTAATAATGACTTAAGTGCAATTTATGATATGACAGTTTAAGCTAATAATGTCAAAGTAAATATACGTGCAACGAGTGTAAAATAGTAGACATTTTTTCGATGATAAGTAAAGATAAATGTCAATCTTTTTTCTTTAATATATAATAGATTGACCAAAATACTGAATAGAAATAAATATTTACTACATATTATTACAAAATACTGAATAGAAATAAATATTTACTACATATTATTACACAAATTTTCACATAAATACAGGGTTACTGTTCATAATTTTGTTGTTGTAGTGTTTATGTCCTCATAAAATTCATATTTTGTGTTCTAAGAGTTCAGTCTTATTTATCGAATAACCCAAAGAACAATAATATTTACGAATACTAAAACTGTAACCAACAATGATATTTTAGAACTACGCACAAAAATAATAAATGAGAAAATTCTAAAAATATAATTCTTTATTACGCTTTTAGAAATTTTAATTTATTGGCTATTTTTTTGAATTTTTGAAAAAGGAAATAAAAAAAACACTTAATTGTAGTAGAGAATTATTATATGTAATGTGCAAGCATCTGCAATAATTACAAAAAAATAATTTAATGAAACTCT
>JAPDSC010151869.1:0-17437 GCA_026290005.1 Latrodectus geometricus
TTAGATTGTTTCAACTTGTGTTTTTAAAATCTGTGAAATATTTAAAAAATGACAAGTAATGTTTTTGCTTTTGGGTACTTAATATTTTTTGAGAATTATCATTTTTCCACGAACAATTACCTCAAAATCTATCCCTGCCTTTTAGATTGTAACATAAAAAAATTCCTAAAATTGATTTATTAATGTGTTACTTCAAAAATTTTTTGATATGGTGTTCTAGTTATTCAATGTAATAACACTACATATTATAAGGCTGATTTTTTTTTTCATAAACTGTAAGTAAAATTTAATTAGAACATATTAGGTTAGAGATAAAATAAACATCTTTTAGTTTTGTTGAATATTTCAAGTTTTCTACTATAAAAAATATTTTTTGACAGTAATTTCTTGTTCTTTGGTAAATAAATTAAAGTGATTATAAATAATTGAATAAGGGAAATTTAAACAAAAGCTTGGAAAAATAATTTATTTTAAATCTTTTTCAAATGAAATTCATGTTTACAACTATCAATTTTATAACCATTTAAAATATGAATAATCAGGTGAAGATGTTTTGTACGTAGATTGCCTTAAAAAAATAAATGTAATAAACAGAAATATATAAACCTTTAAAAATATTTATATATTTATTTTATATAATCTTGAAAATTAATTGTATCACATTGATTACGTGAAATTTTCTTCTTTTAAGCCATGGAATATAATATTCTGCTGTTATAACAAAAATTTGTAAATTTTGCCATCACAACTGTATTATAAATCTAAATTGGTAACATAAATAACATACATTTTTATAAAAATGATTTCCAATTACCCACACAATAGCAGCCGCCTTAAAAAACTTCCATCGCAATGCAGTCCAGCATAGGAGAACAATCTCATTATAAAGCTAAATCAATAATGTTTTCTTAACTATCCATTATACTATGTCAAATGGTTAACTTTTTCTTATGTCACAACTGAACAAATATTTATTTGCAAAAAGCACCAGAACAACAAAATTCATTCAAAACTGTATTAAAAACAATCTTGGAAATATGGTCGAGTGAACACAATTTATTACTTAGTGAGTTGGCCATACAAATTTAGTGCGGGGGGCCATAAACTTACATGAATACTAAAAATGCTTTTGTTTAAAAATATCAACTACCATGACTGTCGTAGTATGTATCTTATTTTCAATTTAGAATATTTAAGTGAAACTTCAGATTCAGGATTCAATGATTTGTATTCATTTTTCAACTATGTATTAATATTTCTCCACATTTTTTTAAAGCTTTTCTAGACCCTAGCTATTAAATAAGTTCAGATATTACCTCTTATAAAACATACAAGTTCATTATAAAGCATATTCAAATAACTCATTTTTATAATATTTGTATATTAATTCAAAATATTTTTCTAAAAGGGTTAAAAAAAAATTAACTTTAACCCTGATATCCTGTACAATTATATAACAAACATGAATAAAACAATAGATAATCAGAATTTAGCATTCTGTCGTGAGACAGTTATAAACATTGCAGTAGTTTTTTTTAATTAAGTAAATAGTTACAACTATTTTTTAGTGAAAATGTGCTTTCGGTCCCCTGCTTGGCGCATTTTCAAAAACTCTGATAGCTTTTTTGAAAATGGTAGAAATTTTGAAATCGTGGCAAAAATTCTACCACTATTTCAGAGTGAAACTTAATTATCGACCAATGAAAAATCTAAAACAAAAGAGTAATTAATGAGCATGTGCGAAAAAGAGCTTCAAATTTGCGAGTTGGCGAGGAAGGGGACCTGAACTGTAGTTTAACCATTTTTTCTAGTATTTAAATGGTATTAAATATATAGCTGCATATTGTAATGAAAGGTAAAATATTTTCCATAAATTTAAATTGGAAATTAATAAATCTAAAAATAAATTTCTCCTGTTTGCTTACTTTAAATGTTGGTGTGACTTTTTTTTAAATTTAATTTAATTTTTATTTCCTTGAAAGAAACTATCCTTCAAGACTTATGAACACCAAAGCTAATTATTGAGTTTTGTAATTACTATAATTTTTCCTAATATAAAATATAGTTTCACAATACTTAATTCAATTATGCTGTACTGTAAATATTTAAAAGCAAAATAATTAAAAATAAAAAATTAATTTTTCTGTAGATTTTCTGTGAAAAACCATGTTATATATGATTAAATATGAAAAAAATCTTTTAATTTTGTTTATTTATGGAAATATTTATAGCTATCAATTTGAAATTTTTTCATATTCTTAACCATTTAGTTTCTAGAATTTCAAGAAAATTGCAATGGTTAAAATCTAAAAATATATTTTTTTTATTAGACTGCTGGTGTAATTTTACATTTAAATGCAATGTTATATCCTAATTTGTCATTTTCTGTCTTTTACCAGAAATTTGTAATAGAGCAGATACAGCTGAAGTTGAATTAGTTAGCCTTATAGAAGAACACATTCCACATTATAAACTTAGAGCAGATACATTAACTGAATTTGGGGGTAAGTTTCTTATAGTGATTTATTTATAACCAAATATGATAACAAAAGCTAGTAAAATGATCAATTGAAAAGATTATTGTATTCAGATAAGATAAAAATTACTTGTCAATATTTACTTATCTGAAAAGTTAATGGATTGTGGTAATTCTTTTAGTATTTATGAAGCATTCTTGATGTTATGTTTCTCTCTTCCACATTAAATTTCAATATATATCAATATTCTTTTAAATAAGTATGTCAATATTCTTATAAATAGAATGGTATAATATTTGAGTTTTAATTTTTTGTTTATTGCTTTACTATGAATTGTTATTTTATTATGAAAGAAAATCTTCAATTTCTGTGATTTATTCTCCATAGTTAATTTTCCAAATTTTTGAATACTGCATTCATAAATGAATACTCTCATTGATTTATTTCTTAAAGAAAATTGCTTTAAATCTATTCATTTTGTTTTCAGTTGATGAATGAAATAATGTATAATATTTGAATTATTTTTTATGTATTTAATTCTTAATTTAAAAATATTTAAAGTTATTTGAACTAATGTATATGTAAATGTATTATATTAAAAACAAGAGATACCTCATTATTTATGATTGATTAGCATAAAAGAATAGACACTTTTCTGTAATCCTTTCACTAAAAAGTTTTAAGATTGAACTCAGGATTATAGTTTATTATAAAGTCATTGGTTAATGTTTAATTTTTCTTGCACAAATTATATTATTCAGAGATATTTTGATGTGTATTTTTCTATTTCCGTATTAAATTTTAATGTATGTCAATATTCTTTTGAATAAGGATTTATAACATTTGAGTTTAATTGCAATGTAATTTTTTGCTTATAGCATTACTATGATTAGTTGTTTTATTATGAAAGTTTCAATTTCTGTGAATTATTCTCTGTAATTAATATTTCATATTTTTGTGTGCTGCTTTCATAATGCAAAACCTTATTATTTATTATTGATGACCATAAAAAATAGTTATTTCTCTGTAATGTTCTGACTAAAAAGTTTTAAACTTATTTAAACTCAGTTACATAGTTTTCATGTCTTTAGTTAATTTTGGATTTTCTTACACAAATGTATTAATTCAAAAATAAACTTTCCTATAAAAGCAAACGTTTTTATTTGTATGAAATTTTTATTGTAAGAATATTAGCAAAATAAAAGATTGAGGCTCATTTTTGTGAACTCATAGGGGTTGATAAAATATTTCACAAAATTTAAAATTCAGAAAAAAAAGAAAAAAAAATAAGTGTTAAAATTGTCTTTTTTTCCAATTATTTTTCTCCTAAAAATAAAGTAAAAATTTGAAGAAAAAAGTTATTTTTCCTGTTTTTAATCTGCAGCGGTGTATTATTCACAAAGCCCCCTTTTTTCCCCCAAAGTGAAAGAAAAAAAAGCCTCGCATAACCTATAGCTGTTTTTAATCTGCAGCAATTTCTTTCAGTGGATAGGGAAAAATATAGTGCTGATAATGTTGGTGTCATATAAAATAAAAATACACAGCATGATTAAAAATATAACAAATTGTACAAAAAAACATGAAAAGATCTGTTTGGATTGATTTCATGGCAAAATGCGATAAACTGAGATGAAAGCATAAGATTGATCAAGAGCGATAATTCTGAGAGAAAATTCTAGTAAAGCTTATTGATTTTCAGTTAATACTAAGCTTTAAAACAAGGTTAGATGTAAGTATAATTGTTTTGTTAATAATTAAATGAAAGAAATTGATTATTTTTGATCTGCTCATTGGATACATTTTTCTTACTGTGCATGCTTTGTTTTTCGCTTTACATTCATATTTTTGTCATTATTTTTTATTGGCCTTCCATATATCTTTTAATTTAAAAACTGCTGTGTAGTGTCAATGTTTTCGCTTCCATTGATATTTTCAGAACGAAACAGCTCACATCAAAGCAAAGTGCGAAATGATATTAGCAAAAAGCAACTGTAATATTTCCAAAGAGCCAAATTTGTTCTTAAATTGGAATTAATTAGACGAAGCTGATTATTGCTGAAATAAGTCAGCCATGTCATAGTGTCAAATTATTTGTTTTATGGAACATAAATTGCATTTCTTTCAAAACTTTCTTGCAAGTTTTTGTGAAAGAAAATGTTTTTTATCAGATTATCCATGATGGCAGATAAAATGTTTCAGTGTTTTTTTCTAAAAAATTTATCCCCAACCAATTATTTACAACTGTTTTATATTATTCATCTAATACCCGTCAGACTTATAGATGGTTCCAGAATTATACTTTCTTGTTTGACATCTGAAAGATCTTTTACATTTTTATTCATTATGTTCTCAATCATTTAATCATCTGATACTTACATACAGTTTACATCTGAGTATGTTCAGAAAATTCTGAAATCAAATTTCAAGGAGAATTGGTTTTTTTTTTGTTGAAGAAGAGAGAGAGAGAGTTCATAGTTAAGTTACTCTACTTTATTCAAGTTGCTAAGTAATTGTTCTTACCTCTATTCTGTTAAGGCAATATTAAACATGTTAAATGCAAAAAATTATTGGCTACCGTTTTTGCAACATGGTTCCAGATTTAAATTGAATAATATATTTTGCCCGGAACATCAATTATTATTCCAAGCCATAATCACTTAGAGAAATATTTCATGATGTAGGCAACTGTAGTATTGACTATCCACTTGCCTGGGGCTTATAAGATAAGAGTAGAATGAAATTCTGTAAAAATTGTTTTAAAAATCTGAGATTTTAATCTCAGCATTCATTACATTCATCCATAATTGGAAGGCTTTACGGTTCTCTCATGAAAACATTGATCCAGGTTTCTCAACTATAAAATAAATGAAATTTAAGATATTGGGAAAAATGAAAAATAATTACAAATAAAACAAGTATAAAATAAAGTGGTCATAAAATAAATAAGTATAAAAAAAAGATTTTTCAAAATTTTTTGTTCATAAGTTGGAATTTAATTTATTATTGTCTATGGGATCAGCTTTTAGTTTGTAAGTATTATTAAGCTAGAGGTTCATATGAACATGAGCATCTATGATATTACTTTAAAATATAAACAAGTATGTAACTAAATAAAATTATATTTATATATCCAGCTATATGTGAAATTGTAAACAAAAGTTTTTTACGTATCTATGTGTATATAACTGAATGTTTAGTGCTCTAGTCTTTGGTGCTAGATTTTGAGTCCCACCTAGTTGTGGATAATATATATATTAACTTTTTAAATGTTAAAATTTAATTGCTTTTAAAAGAAAGTTGTTGCTATTTCAAAAATTTTATCATAACATGTATGCATTAATAAATGCTTTAAAAAAAATTAAAATATAAAATTTAGATAGTTTATGTAATATAGCTTTTATAATGAAATTTTTAAAACCTAATCATGTTAGCTTCATTAAGAAGGTATCACTTTTATTACCAGAGGATATATTAAAACTTGCCAGCTGAATTTGACTGAACTGTAGATCTGCCATTTTCACTAATGGAAACTGAGACACAAAATAGAATGTTGCTGTAATTTCTTTTAAGTAAAATGATACCTCCAGGTTCTGTTTGCTTTTAGTTTTTTAAATTATGAAGACCCATCCACTTTCAGGATGTCAATGTCACAGCCACTGTGATATATAGTGGCTAATAGCATACCTTACCATGTAAGATTACACAGTTGTGTACTTTATATTACTTAAAGATAAAACAGTCTTATTGGTATATTAGAAGAGAGATTTAAAAATGCAAGAAAAATTAATTTTACTTTTAAGCCATTGCATGAAAAATATTAATCAGCTGTTTGAAGTCTTCATATTAAATTTATCTCATAATGATTAATATATGACTTTCATATTTAGAATTTATCATTCATATTAATCAAAATGTTAAAATTCAACTTTATATTAAACTTTCAGTCTATAAAGTATGCATCTATAATGTTTTAGATTACTTGTGTAATTTGTTTTATCAAGGGAACATATGATTTTTAATTTATGTTGTTGATTTAGATTGAAAGAAAATGCTCCAACTCTTAAATGTTTCAAATTTATCTGCCATTGCATTTTTGCCATTATCCATGCTTTTACATTCTTGGATTTTACATTTTCCCACAATTTACATTGATTTTTCCAGTGCTTACAATTTTCCTATGTTTATAATGATGAATTATCTTGCTTTATTTCAAAATTAAATGTTTCCCCCTGATTACACTTATTAAAGTTGTCAAAAATCTGTAAACTTTTTTTCTCCTTGACTTACTACAGAAAAATTGTTGTGCAAAGGTTATTAGGTTTGATGGAGTCAGGGTAGGACATAATGACATTCAAAATATCTGTCCTGAATGCCCTTGCATGATATTACAAAGGTATGGAAGGATGTTCGTCTATCCACCATCACCTACTTCTTCAGAAAAATTGGCTTCTTCCAAACCCATGAGGAAGGTAGTGATATTATTTTTGCATGAGAGAAATTCAAAATATATTATGAGGCGAAAGATTTCTTCCATTTTGACGATGAGCTTACAAATATCCAGACAGTGATAGTGATTTTGATGACAATGATGATAGTAGTGTTCAGAAGTAGTTTCTACAATAAACACTTTGAAAAATATATTTCTGTAGCAAATGGTGATAATGGTTTTGACCATGTGCACATGAATTTGAAAAGCAGTTTAAAAGAATTCTCCAGAAGAAGGCAAAATAATCATTCATATTAAACTTTTTTTAAAACTAGAATTTTCATATTTTTATGCAATATGTATTTAATATATCGTAATATGAATTGTAAATTTTCAGTATTTTATTACATTTGCAGAATGGTTTTTTCTCTCCTTTGTACTTTCACGCAATTTCGTTTTTTTGTGGTGCCTTAAAAAGTGTAAAAGAGGAATTCTACTGTATTAATATCTCATTATGACAAGTTTTGTTTTTTTATAAGAATAAAGTTACTTGAAGTTCCATTATAAAATGTTGCCATATGTTTTATTTTAAACTTATTTACTCAATTTAAGTTCTGTCAAAGCTTTTAATTGTTCAAGATTAAAAATGCTTATTAATATTCTTTTTTTAATTTATTAGTTATTGTAGCAATTATTAATGTATTCCAAAATAATATATTCCTGCAATTTATTATTTATCAAAATACAAATTTTGATAAGACAAGTATTTTTATTAACTAAAATTGAAAAATATTTTTTATTTGAATAACAAAGTTATTTTTAATGCTAAGTTTCCATCATTAATATTATAATTTATAATTTAATTGCAGTTTAAAATATTTTTTATATACAATATGTATTGAAGGATATCTAAAAACATATATGATGTTTTGTTGTTTATGTATCATTAAAAAAATTTTTTTTTATTGTAATGATTTGCCACTTTAGTAATAAATTCATTTATCATGTATAATTTTTTTCTCATTTATTGTTTAAATTTTTCAAAGATTTATTTAAAATTTAACTTTTAATTATGGATAATTTTTCCAATTGTGAAATTGCTATGAATGATAAGGAAAAGTTTAGTTTCATTATGATATGTGATCATAAAGCATTTGTAAAATTTGTTTCTTGTAATATTTAAAAATAAAGTTTTATTTTGTATTCCAAACATTACTGGATTTTTAGAATTAGATTCTTAATATAACTCATTGATTGCTACAATACTTTATCTATTTTATGAATGATACATGCAGGCTTCTCTTTTTTTCTATGTTAGAGAAGTGTGATACATGCTTTATTATTCTTTCTCCATTATGTTAACCTATAATAATATATGATTGATTTGTGTTTTGAAGAAGCAACTTTAATTGTAAATTATTAAATCTAAGCTGAGTTGAGAGCAAAACAGTTAGTGCTCTATTCTTCAGTTCAACATTTAATGGGTTCCTACTGACACAGCTTGTCCTTTTTTGATCTTGTCCCACAAAATCCAACCATTCAATCATGGGTTCCAACCCCACTTTGGGAATGGATGCTTCTGGTGGTTTGGAATACTGATGGTTAAATGTAGATCTGGGTTTGAGCAATAAACTAATCAATATTAAATGTTAAAATTTTGATTTCTTTGTTCATAAGCCCAGTGCAAAAAACATTAAAAGTACATGTGTGTAAGTTTAATTTTAAAATTTTAAATGAAAACTTTCAAGTTTATATATTTTTAAGCATTCTTATTGCTAATACAACAAGTCAAGTGAAATTTTATTCATTGAATAAGATATACTATATTGGTGATAATATTCTGATAACTATATCTGCAAATTGTTGACATAGTTAACTGATATTATAAAAATAGGAATTAAAACTTATCATAAATTGTTTGAAGATAATCTTTTGGTATTAGAAAACTCACTCTGATAATTTACACCATAATGAATGAAACTATCTAGTACAGCTTAATGTATTTCAAACTGGATTTAATTATTTAAAAAAAAAAAAAAAACTCACAGGTGCTAATTCTTTGCATTTTTAGCAATTTCACATTTTTAGGTAAACAAGATCATCTTATGTAAAATAAGTACTATTTGTTAATATTTTATTTTTCTGAATTTGACATATTGAGAATTAACACATAAAGTAACACATTTTTTTTTTCTTTTCCTGAAAGTTATTTGTTATGATCCTTAAGTTGAATTATGTATTTAATTATATGTAATTTTGTATTATATGTAATGTAATTTTTTCAAATAACACAAATTTAATATTGAATATTGAAATAAGATTGAGAAATCTTTATTTTCTTACATGTATAGGTTACGAAAACGAAGACTGGTACATACAAACTCCTGCTTTGAGCCCTGATACTGATATACCTCTTAGTCCTGAAGTAGTTGAAGAAACCTTAAAATATTTTGGTAATTATTATTTTATATATATATTTAAATTAAATTCAATATTTCTTACCTTGTGTTTGGCACAGCTTTTCCTCTCTTGGGTTTGGCAATTTACTTTCACATTCATTCAACATTTCTTTTAATTTAAATTAATTCAATATATAAAATTTTCTCTTCTATCTTATTCATTTTGACAGAAACTGTTAAGTGAAATCATTTATTGATTTAAAGATTTAATCTGTAATACTAATATTTTTTTGAATAATTTTATTTTTATTAGTGCTATGTGCTGATCGCCTCAGCCAGATGACCAAGACATACAATGACATTGACGCAGTAACTCGATTATTGGAAGAAGTAAGTTTCTCTCTTGCTAATTTTTTCTAAATCCTTATTGTTCAATAATCCTTATTAGTTCTAGGATTTTAAGTAATATTAGAGTGTAACTATATCATTATTTATTTTTTTTAAATAAAATATTCAGTATTAAAATATTTTCCAAAGGGTTACACTGCATTTTGTACAAAATGTAAGAGGTCTACCCTTTTAGTTTTGAAACTGGCATCTTCTTTGGTTTTGTCTTTTTCCTATAACGTGGTCTTTTCTATCTAAACGCACAGTCTATTATGTTTGATCTTAATAACATCATCAGAGGTTTTCCAATGCCTTTCTTAGAATTTGTTCCCCGTTTGAGGTACGCAACAATATATAATTGGATGTCTTTTATACTTTTATTTTCACAATTTGATAAATTGAACAGAATATACCTATTTATAATAGCCTTGTCGTTAACTCTAGTAAAGATTGGCCATAACAAATTTTTGCCTTGGATCTCAGTTGTGTGTTTTTCTAAGAGAGATTGTGTGTGTGTTTTTCATGCTGGTCAACTCCACCTATATTTTTGTTATACTAGTAAATATTAAGTTGCAAAATTTGGGATTTATCTTACAAACCTTTTTGATGTCATGAAATTTGGATTAAAGGCTCTATGCAATCGAAGTTTGTCACAGTTTTTACACACTTGTTATCCTTTCATTTAACTATAGTTATTTCGTTCTTTTCGCTGTAACAGTAGTCATAAAAATTACGATTTTTTCTTTCTAATATTTTATGCATTAAAGAGCAAGAAGCTGCTCTATTGTTTCTAACTGTGCATGTGACTTTGAATCCATGTGTTTTTTAATTCGACCAGCAGATCTTAAGAATTGAAAAAATTGTCAAAAATGATGAGGTTGTTAGGATCAGTTACATAGAGTTACTCCTTGCTCTATGCGTTGTAACAATTTTCTCACCACTCGTGTTCTAAGCGGTACTTTTGGAATTTTAGGAGTTAACTCATCCACATCAGAAGGTAAAGCAGTTATATCAGACTCTATTTCCTAAGAAAACTCTAACGCTTCTTCAGCGGTGTGAAACAATTTACGCTGAGATATTTTAAAATAAATGAAACGGAGGAAAATATATTAGCTATTACTAACGCCCAGCGATCTGTTTACAGATCAGCGTGTTTAAACATACATTTTAATAATAAAAACATTTATTTTTCTAATATAAATAATCCAGAGTAATTAACGAGGTATTAAAAACGTAAAACACATAAAAAATTAAAACTTATTTTTAATTTGTTTCTGTTGGATACAAAATCGAAAACTGCACTATGGAGCTTCAAAATAGCAAACATCAGATGCTAACTGCTGGACTGCTCTGGGAAAAATTGCTCCAAATCTCATTTGGGGGTACTGCCACATGTGTAAGGAAACAAGTAAATGTCAATACGAAATGATTAAAAGATATAGTTTTCTCTGGGAATTTTGAGTGGGGGTGATCTATAAATAGATCACTGGGTGGTAACTGGTTAACATATATTTTTATTGCTATATTATATAAGTTACAGTGAATATGGTCTTATATTTTAAGGTACTTTATATATTTACATTTTCTAAATTTAATGATTTTATTATTTTAGTTAATATGCTTCATTTTAAGTTAGAATGTCACATTTTATATCCTCAATAAAATCAGCATTTTAAAACGTACTTTGCTATGATGAATGCTTCACTGGAAATGAAAATAATGTCATTGAAAATTAATCGCCCTAGACTAGCCTATGGTAATGTAGGTTATTCATTAAAAAAGAAAGAAAAGAAAGAAACCATTTTCTAATGATTTTTTTAATGTGATATACATAAAAAAGTTATACATTTTGTTTTCCTTTTAAACAAAAATTACTATGAAGACAGTGTAGTTAAGGGATTGAATTTTATAAAAGAATATTCGTTAGAAAAAATAGCTTAGCTCTGAAAATTATCAATATTCTGAAATTATAAAAAATTGTCAATAAAGAATAAAGTTTTCGAACTTGGATTGTCCTTGTCATTCCTATATCTATGGTGTCTATCTTGATAAGCAGGAGCAAACAATTGGATTTTCTTTTATATTCATTTATAAGGACTTTTAATTGCTGTATGTAATTACCACTACAATTATAAGAAACATTTTCATGGAACAACATTTAATATTTTATCATTTTTTAAGCATTCTTCTTTGACTGATTTGCAATCTCACTGTAATTATAAAATGTGCACTTATCTCAAAACAGGTATTCTGTTTACTACTATACTTTTAAACAATTACAATTGAAATTACTTTGTTATTTATTAATATCGCTGCAATCTGTAAAAGATAAAATGAAAGATAAAAAAGTAAGATAAAAGGAAAAGAAATCTTGTAAATATTTAGATGAAATACAAAAAGATGTTACATTTTACAGCATTTAATGTGGTCAAAAATGTGCTTAAATATGTTTGGCACAAATGAATAATAATTTTATTGTAACAATTTTCAGTTTGTTTTTGTAATCAAAGCTTACGTTTTAATGTACATTATTATTTTTTGCCCTTTACTGTGAATGTTTACTTTTATACTTCGAATTTTATTTTAAAATGAATAAGTTTAGCTTTTGAAGCAAAAACTGCTTCAAATTGGAATTAGCTACTCTTGATTTATGTTATCTTCAACAATCTCAAAGTAGGATAGTTTTTTTATAAGATTTTCTGCTGAAATATGTTTAGAATGGTGAGTTGAACTAACTAAATGTTTGGCTAAATTCTAGTGTATGTAACTCTGGTATAACATTTAATGTATATGTATTAATGTCAATAATTATTTGTTTAATTTTCTCACATTGTCATATGGATACATTTTAACAGTTTATTTGACTATCAGATTTGGATGTCTTTTATTTATGTTATGGCTGTCATTATTTTTTATTATATTCTTTTAAAAATTGAATATTATTGTGGAACTGAATTTATTTCACATTTCTCTCAGTAATAATAGAAAATTCTTATAGGCTAAGATCTGAGTATATATATATATATCACATATACGCTTAGTAAGTTTTACACTTTCAAAGTAAAAAATCTTATTTATATAATAGCTATTTATACCCTAGAAACATAGCTACTAATGCACCCCTGATGTACTAAAAAAACAATGATTTTTCTAAAATATTCAATATTTGTCTAAACGGTACCAAACTTACTAGAAGTTGCATATTTTATGTTAATATTGTAAATTGTATAAATTTTGTATATTATCTGGCATGTATAGTATCTAGATTAAACATAATTTTTGTAATTCATAAAAGTTATTAATAGTTTTATTTTCTAGACAATATATTTTTTTCTTGCTTTTTAGAAAGAAAGAGACTTAGAGCTTGCTGCACGGATTGGACAGTCATTATTGGACCAAAATAAAGATTTACGATTAAGGAATGATCAATTAGAGCTAGAACTGGGGAACTCAAATGATACTGTGAGTTGGAATTTTTCCTCTATTAAACATCAATAAAAAAAAAACAAAAGTTTATGTTAGCAAAGCCTTTTTTTGATTTTTCTTCAAATTTTTAAGAAAGAGTATAAATTCAGTAAATTTTAATTTTTTTTATTTCATAAAGATTAATTCTTATAATTTTAATTGATTTTTTTTAAAATGTGTTTCTGAATATAATATAAACTATTTAATTATTTTTATTTGCTTTAATCGACTTCTTGATAGCTAGGATATACTTGACTTCTTGATATACCTTAATATCTCTTGATATGTTAGGCTTCAAACCATATTGTTGGAAATAATTAATATAACTCATAAGTTTCTTTCTTTTATTCTTATATTTAATATGCTAAGAATTGTAAATGCTTATTTTGCTGTAAAGTGGTAACAAAAATAAAATATTTTGGTGAATTAGGATATTCAAATTTAAATGTTTATTATATTGATCCAGTCATATATTCAATTTTAAAATATCTTTTTACTCAATATACTTAAACGCAAAAGCTTTATTGTATATTTAGTAATTATCAATTTTACCTCTATTTTACCTTTTTAATAATACTATAACTATTTACAAATTTAGATACTGATAGTTATTGGAAATATTGTTTTAAGGTTTTTCACTTTTAAAAGTATTTTTCTAAATTTTTTGAACTAGTTTAAACTTCCACTAAATAAAGATAAAAGAAAATTTTTATGTTGATTATAATTAAATCTAATTGATTAGAAGCTTAGATTTGTATGTTTTTATTATTTGCTTTGTAAAAATTAAATATTTAAATTCAAAATATTTTGATTGTTGAAATGAATTTCATTTATGTATTAATTTTAAATTTTAGGCTTTCATTTATGTTTATTTGAATCTAAACTTTTGACATGTTTTTGCTTTTCATTTTTTAAAATTAGAAATGAAATTATTTTGTTCAGTAAATTTTGGAGCTATAAAAAAATTATGAGTTTTCAGAAATTGTATATCAAAATATTCTTAAATTTATGCTTTTTCAAGTGAAATAAATTGTGTTAATTTATAAAATTGAATGAAAATTTTGAAAAATCTGTGGGAAAAGCCTTATTAAATTTTATTATTTTTTATTTTATTTGCTCATGATTTGATACCATTGATTTTTAATTTGATTCTTACATCAAACTGTTTATACAATCAAAGGTAATTTTAGCAGTAACAAAAGAATGTGCCACTTGAGAATACTTTTATAATTTATTAAATTGATTTACTTAATAAAATTGAATGTAATCATTCCTTTGCAGATTACTCAGTTAAAGCATGATTTAACTGTGAAAAATGGGCTGTTACAAATTTACACCCAAGATCTGGATACTGAATCAGAAACAGGCTCTCCTGTGTGAGTACATAAAATAATATTCTAATTAATTAATTTATAGTTAAATTATTGTATAATTAAAATTTTTCTAATTAATTATTTAAAATAATTATAAAAACATTAGTTTTTCTTAGTTTATTATAAACTTTACTTTTTAGAAAGTATTTTTTATTATTTGATTTAATTATATAATAAATAATTTAACTTGTGGGAAAGCTGTTTTGTTTATACTTTTTATGTAAATAATAAAACATTATTTAAAATTTGTTTTAAAGTATTCATTATTTAAATTTTAGCAAAGAACGAGGTTTCTCTGTCAGCTGGGATCTTCTCAATAAAAAGATTAGTGTCTTACAAGAAGAAAATAATGTACTTAGATCTGAAGTAATTAATTTATAATTTTTCCAATTTATAAATAATGTGTTATTAAAGCCAGACCATAGCCAAATTTATTTTCATCATTTCTTTTCTTTCTTTTTTTTGTGTTTATTTTTCACTTTTAAAAGCTTTGTTGGAAGTAATTACTTTATTTGCTTTCTTTGATTTAAAAGATATTTCATTTAGTGTATTGTTTCTATGTAATAGTCAAGATCATATTTTCAAAATGTATTCTTTATTTTTACATTATAAAAATGAAAATATTATCAAAAATTTTACTTTTAAGTCTTTTAGAAATAAAATTTATATATTCAACAATGTTTTATAAGTTAAACATACATAGTATTCTTTGAGTTTAGTTAAATTTTGCTTAATGTTATTTATTAATGTTAATTATTATTTTTTAATTTTAAGGCTATATCACGTTCGTCAGAGATTGAAGACGAGGAGAAAAAAGAAATGCAGTTGATCAACGATTGTGTAAGGCAGTTGGGTACGTATATTTTTATCACCAAATACAATGATAATTTTATTTTTCATTGTGTAAATATTCAACTTTTTTTTTTTCATTTTAAAAATGCAAATAATTACTGTTTTTAGATTTTAAATTAGTTTGTAACATTTAAGGTATGCACAAATATGGATTTCAATTGTAACACTATGGACTACAAATCAATAATAGAGGAAGATTAAATATACATATTATTTATAACTCTTTTGAAATATGTTTTTCAAAGTAAGATTCTAAAATATAAGACAAGGAGTTACATAAAATTTGTAACTCCTTGCCAATATAAAATATTACTTTTAAAGAAGACATATAGCATTGCTTCCAACTACTGATTTTTCCAATCTTTTTCTGTTCCCCCCCCCCTTTTTTTTTTGAACCTAAAATTTAGCACCTGTCATTTTTATTTTCTTAAAATGTATGTTATGTGGAAAAGAGATCTGCTTTCATTGTTTGCTAATAAAATGTTTGGTTTATCATTTACTTTAGAATTCATGATTTATTGTGATGATATAGGAAAATATGAATAGATAAGAAATTATTTTAAGTAATCAAATTTTTTTTAATGTGTATGATGATTGTTGAATAATAAACATTTAGTAGTATTTTACTAGGGTCTGACTGTGCTACTTACTTGTGTGTAAACCTAGATTTCAAACTAACTTTAACTAAACTTATTGCTAAAATAGTCAAAAATATAACAAGTAGACTTGATCTGTTAAAAAGAATTGCTGGTGTTAAGTGGAGTCTTTTCATAGTATTCTGACTTCTTTACTCACATCCTACATTAGACTAGTTATTAATTATGGTGCCAAATTGTTTACTTCTGCTTATAATGGTGCATTGTTAAATTTGGACATGGCTTAAAATAAAGATATTAGATTTAACACTGGTGCAGTTGTCTCAACCCTTATTGCTGTTATGTAACTTCAGATGGTAATTTTTAGTCCACCTGAAAGTTATCTTTACTCTGTTCTTTTTCTTGGTGAAAGCTTATTGAGAAAGAAGCATTTCTGGCTTAAGTCCCTTCTCAAGCAAGACTAAAAACTTAACATTCTTTCTTGAGTTCCAGAAACTTGCAAATACTTTTGTTGTTTCTGATTTCAGGCTTCCTACCTTTAAGCTGCTTGCTTTCCTGAGTAATGCTAGTTTTGCTACTACTAAACTGGATCTAATCTGGTCTGTAAGTAAGCTGATTTGAGGTCTTCCACTTTGGCTACTATCCATGAGAAGTATTCAGGTCAAGACTGGTTATACATACATATATATATACCGATAGATCTGTCATAGCTTCTTCTGGTGCAAACTGGTGCTAATGCCTACTCCTTCAGTCTTTGAAACTTCTTATTCCCTGGTCAGACAATTTTGATGAAATTTTTGCAATATTTATGGTTGTTTGAACTATTGCTATTATCCCTAAACAAAATTTCGTCTTCATAATAGATTCTCAAGCTGCAATTAAAACTATTTTTGAATACCTATCTTACCCATTCAGAACTCAAATTTAATTACAAGCAAACTATTGACACAGTTTTCAGCAATGGTCATCATTTAGTGGATCTCTCATCATAGTGATATACATGGTGATGAACAAGCCAACGAGTCGGTTGTAGAGGCTTTACCATTCCATCCACCTTTTATCTTGATTCCTCTTTGAGATGCCAAGTGAATTATCAAGGAAAAAATTATACTCTTACAGGGTTGGCTGATAGTAAATCTTAGTCCCATCTACTCAACAGCAAGAGATGTGCTCAACTTTCTTTCCTTCCTTGGATAGAAGGAATGGCATGTTTTAATCATGATTATCTGCAGGACTATCTGGGAAATTGACCTGGCTGATTCTCTTCTCTGTGATGCTATGCAAATGATTGAAAAACATCTTTTTAGTTGCCTCACCCTTCATGTTTTCTCCTTAAGTTGACTTTAAAATCTTTCCTCCTGTAAGTTCTTCTGAATTATATTGCACCTTATGTTCAAATGGTGTTGACAAGCACAATTTAAAAAATAGTATCAAATGAGTGTTTATATTGAGCTGAAAATTG
>JAPDSC010151877.1:0-15200 GCA_026290005.1 Latrodectus geometricus
ATATATATATATATATATATATATATATATATATATATATATATATAAAAACCATGAAAGAAACAATATATATATAAGCCATTATAAACTTCTATATATCCATGCTTCATGAAATATTCACACAAACATACAAAGGATTGTAGCTCTCAGCACTAACCATAAAACTAACTGCATGCAATGAAAACATGAAAGGGAGTTTAATGTTTTTTGAGGAACACAAAAATTTAATTTTGTATAATTTACTTTGATGTTTATTGCAGAATTGAGGAATTATATAGTGAAATAAAATTGCAAACCTAAGCATTTTGTTGAATGAATGAAAACATTTCCTTATTGAATGTCAATATAGATTTAATTAAAATATTCTTATTATTTAATTAAACCAGATGTACAAATACTAATAAATATTGAAAATATTGATCATAATAATATCTTATGAATATTTTTTGAATTAAAATTTTTTGAATTAAAATTTTATTATTATTCTTTTCTTTATCGTTTGTTTCATCTTTTCAAGAAAGGCTAAATTCAGTATCAAAAATCAAGCGAAGTAAATAAAAAGAAATTCTATACAATCAATATTCAATAACCGTAGAATATTAAATATTTATTTTAAAATGGTCGTGAGTTTTAATGTAACATGTGTCGTATTAAGATCTTAAAATGTCTCCTAAATTTTAATAAAATATAAATTTGAATTTAATATAAGACTAATATATATTTCAGCAAATATATATATATTACTGAGTTTTTATATATTAACATTTGTTAGCATTATATTTATTTATGTCTGTCGGGAGTTTCATAAAGAATTTAACTTCATAATGAATTTTAGAATGTTTTAAATTTTGCTGCATTTGATTCGTACATAACTTTTCAACCTATTTCTGTGTGTTCACCGTATACTCGTGAATAATATTAGGTATATGCGTTAGTAAATAAGTTTATTCTTGAAATGAAGGACAGTAAATTTATCGATATAAACACGTTCACCTTGAAGTATAAATTTCAAGACACGTTCACATATTTTGTCACATTCAATTTTTTGAAATCACGTGTATTAACTACACTGGTGCTGCAGTTAAAATATATACCAGAAATTTATTCCATAAAATATAAGCTTAACTCATTAAACTTGTGTCGTATAATACGGATTCTACCAATTTTATTCATTTTAAGGAAACCAACTGAATGTAATAAACTTCTGTATTTTTAAAGCTCTTTGGTTACAATGGAAGTTGATGTATTTACTGGTCTCTTATTCACTTACGAGTTTAAGACATTTCTCTGGAAAAATTCTTTTTTATGCGCCCAATATTCTAATAAAATTCAGTTATATTTACACATTCAGGAATTTTCCTTTACATCATAACGAGTTTAAAATATCATTTATTATTTTAAAGGCAGTATAGCATATAAATAAAATATTTAAAAAAGGGAATAGATGGCAATTAAAATGATATATATTCATATGAAAATATGAAACTTTGGTATCATATTTCTTAGGCAAAAACGTAAAAATGAGCGTGGCAAAAAAAGGAAGGTGATGGGTCTGAAAATTAAGGGTAATTAAATCATAAAAGAGCTTAAGCATGAAGCTAAAAAAGAAGCCTTTATTAGGGTTAATTACAGCTTAGTTTTTTTCTTTATGGATTGTAAGAAGAGAAGTAGGCAGGAAGGTTGGAAAACAATACCCTCTATGCAGTTACTGGCGCATGGATATAGAGAAAAATAAATGGATAAGATTTTTCTTGAATGAATAAAGAAAGAAGGGTGGTTTTTCTAGGATGGGGCATAGAAATAAACCCTGCTCAAGAAATATTTAAAATTGCCTCGAGACTAGCTTCCTGTCCCTTACGGAAAGCTTCTCCTGATAGGAAAAAAGTGTTTGAAACGCAAGACTAAATTGGATATCTGAAGTGGATATCCTCCAAAGAAAAATTGGTAAAGTTAAATTGGAATTCAATTTTTAATTTCAAGAACGAGTAATGGTTGGACCTGGTTTTTATCAGTGTAAATATTTCAATGTTCACTCTGAAAAAAAGGGAGTAATATTTGTAATTGAAAAGATTTTTTAGCTTGTTTACACTTGCAATATAAGATCTATTTGTGCAATAACTCTTACTTCAATATGTAAAATTAGTTTATTATGATGAGATAACATAATTTTATGGATCATCTTTTAAAAATAAAGAATAATTTAATACTAACATCAAAATCCTTAACTAGTGAGAAAAATTGCACACCATAAAACTTCAATTAGAATTCCTTTTTCTGTTTTGAATTTTTCATTACTTCCACTTGAAATATTTTACAAGAAAATTTCCTTATCGAAATTCAATTAATTTTTTAACAGAGTATTTTTGAGCTTTTCCTTCAAAATAAATAATTATGGTATAGTTTATAATTTCCATTTACTGAAAGTGAAATATATACGAGTGATTGGGGAAAAAATTTGGTAAAATATGTTACAAGTGATCCAAATCTTTATTTTCTCCACAATTTTATAAGATATGTGTGTAACAGCAATTGTGTCCAGAAAATTCAAAATATTTTCAACTTAAACTTCCTTACAAATCATTTTTACAAAAATAAAAAAAATTGTCTCACTAATAAATAAACTAATTTTTCTCTGTATTTATATTTCTAATGATGTTATTTGTTAAGTTTTTTTGAAAACTGTATTTTTATGCATATTTATTTATACATGATAATATTTATAAGTTATATCTTATGTGGATACTGAGAGAATATTCTACGAAGATCTCTTTTTAATTCTTGGGGATGAAAATTTAAGAAAAACAAATATAAATAAATTTATTATTGTTAAACAAATATTAATCAATTTTTAAGACGATAAATTGTTAAAAAAATATTTCCCCTAGCTTTTCACGAATCATTTTTACTCAGTCCTTAAAAGAAAAGAAATCTCGTAAGAAATTCCTTCTTATCATTTTCCAACCAACATTAAAAATATATATGCAACCACATTTCCTGGCACTCAATTTTCCTTACTTGAAACCCACTGAGAAATGCTCAAGATGGAAATTATATACGTTACGCCCTCCTCCGTTATGTGAGTAGTTTAGTTGACAATGTCCCATTTCTAGAACAATAAACGTTAAAAGATCGTTTGCGGCTTCATAATAAATTGAAAAGTCCGCCGACCTCAGACATTTCAGTGGGGAAATTGTCCGGCGACGCGACAAGTTCAGCTGTTGAATTATTATTCGGAGTCCTGCAATATATAATACATATTTTAGAAGACCATTTATACAACATTAGCTCTTTAGTTTTTAAAAATGTATGAAAAGGTAAAATTAATCGGTTGCTTTAAATAAAACTTAACACGATATATTTAATAATTGACAAGTTTTGCGATACATTTCTGTATGTTATTCTTTACATATCAGTATTTTTAAAATGCTCAAAACACTGTTGTCCTTACTTTTATCTAAAATTCAAACAAATAGGAAAGTATAATTGAATTCTTTATTTAAATACGAATCAAAGATTGCCTTTTAATCTTAAGATATATAGTGCTTTTTCAAGAATTTGCAGTTAATTAATAAATTTGAACATTCACTTCAAAGGAATTCTATTTATAAATCATTACAATAGAGAAAAATTTATACACTTTTTCAAACAATTTATCTAAGCTCTATTTACAGTATTAAAAGTATTCACACATTTCATAACTTTAATGCTGCTATTGTAAATTATTTGACATTGATATTTTCACGCTCTTCTTTACATTTGGAACAATAGTTTCTAAAAACTAATTAAAAGAAACAAAAATAAATTTTGAGTTATTATGAGTTTAATAATTCTACATAGTTAATATTTTATAAAAAGTCCCTGAAAATCATGGCATTTGAACTATCGCTGTCATCAGCCCAATGAAAATTCATGAGCTAATTTTGCAAAAAATGTTAATTTGCATGTTTACATGCCCGTATTACAGATTTTGCGAAACCTAATATTTTTATTTTTATTCTGTTGGGTTGCCTCACTTTTTGAGCAGAAATACTCTTTAAATGAAATCATATATTTTTTTGATTCTGGATATTTGGCAAAAATTTTAAAAGAGAATAATTTCTGATTAACTTTTAAGCCTTTTGAATAAATCTTTTTCTGCATCGCATTTTAACTTGGATCATGATGTGATCAATAAAATATCATCTCGAACATCTTGTTACCAAATAGATCCTTATGTCCTCAAATTTTATCATCAAAAATGTTTTAAACTTCAAAAACTCTATGAATCAAATATTTTATAGGATTAAATTCGTTAATCCTCGACAATTTAAAATATGTTATTAAGTTCATTGGTAATATCTGGTTTTATTTGAGAGTTTTTCGGCTGATTTCCGGTGATACGTCTGTCTCAAACTTGGAAAGAACTAACATGATATTGATGTCTCAATGTATGTCTCAAAACTTTGTAGGCTGCTGTGCAAATAGGTTACTAATTTTGTGATTTGTTGTAACTTTGTTAAAAGAAAGAATAATCTTTAAGGACATCAAAGCAAACATTTTTTTAGTCATTATTAAAATTCAGATATGGAAAAAGGTCATAAGAAATATTTCTTTTTAGAATTGAAAATAAAAGGGGTGTACATGGTTAATATTATATTATGCACAATACCAATGTTTATAATGAGTGATTAAAACTTTGATAGTATGTTAACTGTTAAAAAAAGAAGCTCTTAAGTTGAATTCTAAGCTATGTTGAACAATGATAGATCGATGTGGCGTTTTTGCTTTCTGCGTGTATTATGTGGAGGTAGACTGTTGGAAATTATCCACACTTCTACCTTAGTATATGCCAATAAAAACCTACTGTCTGAAAAAACATGCAATCAGATGCAATACAATGTGAATGTCCAATTGTTTTATAAAAACCATCGGTTCTTATAAGCTAAGCGCTTCAGAGCATTTATAATTAAATTTAATTATTATTTTTCATTATTATAACTAAAATTAGAAATTAAACCTCAAGTATAACTTTTATTAACATAGGAAGAAATATTGTAGTCATGAAAATACTTCTTTCCCACTATTTTCCTCTTCATATTTTATTCTCTATAATTTGAGTGAATAAATTTGCAAATTATTTGTTTCACAAAATATTAGTAACTGGATTTGAAAATTCTTCATAAATAATGAAACATTTGGGCGAAGTATTTAAAATGAAAACTTTTATTCATCATAAAGTATGTCATGTATAATCAATTTACATATATGTATAACAATTGATTCGCTTTCATTTTTTTCCCTTCAGATTTTTTCCGGATATCCTTTTAGGGAATTTTCAGTTTGATAATTTGCTAAAATTTCCTCAAATGCAATAACTTTATTGCCGTGAAACACAAATAAACTGAAACAAATCGAGCTTTACTCGCAACAACTTTAAAGACTCATGTAAGCACCAACTTTTCCTAAACCATCCATTTTTCATCATCCATCAAAACAAGCTTCAAAAATAGATCTTCTTTTCGCCTTTTTTGTGGCAAAATTCGAATAGAAATTCAATCTATCAAATTCTGAATGTCAAATCACAGAGCTATCACCGGTAAGCTTACTCAATAGTTAAATTACGTGGTGGTGTCATTTGTTTTCAATATTTAAATTATGGGGATTGGTGTGGGAAGAAAATATTTTTTTTAAACATTTATGAATAATTCTAGTATTTTCAAGTTTCGTTAAAACATTTTAGTAGTCTTACTACTACTAACGGCTTTGATTTATTTTTTGTGAACACACTTTTCTAAGTTTAAGAAAATCAATAATATATATTACATTAGAAGTTATATAATAGTTGATATTTTTAAAGTAGATATGCTTATATTTATTTTAACTTCACTAATGTAGCTAATGATATTTTTTCTTTACGTTAATAGATAAATATTTGAATTTTTCGAATCATAAAAATATTTTTTAAACAGAAAAAAGAAAGACAATATTTTTACATTAAAAATGATGTTTAATATTTTATCTGTTGTTTCTACATAAAATTGCAAATCAACTGTCCAAAAAGAAATTGCATTATATCAAACCTATCTATATAACATCTATTGAAAAAAAAAGCTACTGTCCAAAGACTGGATTTGTTAATTTGTTATATATGAAAATGTTTTACTGTACAAAAATGTATGTAACAATTCTGTAATATCAATATTTTTGAATATTGATTTTTAATTATAATTTATTTCTTCAAAGCTTACAAGAACTATTAACTTTAAATAATACTATTCTTGGCCGATGATTTACACAAACAGATATATATATATATATATTGAAATTTTATTTATTTAGTTTTCAACATTAATTTGCGCACTATACAACATCAAAATTTTTAATTTTATTTTTTTTATTTCAATATACAATGTTTTCAAATGGTATCAGTGTGTCTCTAAAAATATATACTAGAATTAATAAAACACTGACAGTTTAAGATTTATAGTTTCATTCTAAGCAAACAAATTACAAATATTGTTCATATTTATGATTCCAGGAACAATTTTCTCTTTCTGTGCTCATTTTGGAGTTTTATTAAACAAAGTTTTTCTATTGAACATAAACTTCAACCTAACTTACTTAGTTTTTGCTTCTTAATCAAAAAAGTCTTCAACTCTCTCTCTATATATAAGCTTATTTGTAAAATGCCAAACGATCTTTAAAAATGACAAAAGGGATAACACAGGAAAAAAATCGTTTGCTTTAGCACGTTGCCGTTACTTTTAAAAGAAACTCCGAAAATTAAATCCAGCAGCCACCAATCTGATATTTTTTTCTGGGGAAAAAAAAAAAAAAAACATTTTCTCTTTTCCCTTCCTATCAGGTTTTTTCCTCTATTTAAGCTGGCTTAATTAACAATGGTACCCATGAGTTTGTGGATGCTACACTTACCTGGTGTGTATTGAGTTAGGAAAAAAAAAAGATTTTTTTTACTAATGCAAACTCATTTTTTCTATAGAATTTAATCATTCGTAAAAAGTTTAGTTTTGTTCTGTAAATTGGTTTCCGTTTCCTATTTTCTTAACCGTTGACTTAATGTTTAAATGTTTATTAAATAAAATTAAGAAAATATGTTTTTTTTTCGATTTCCCAAAGGAAAATTTCCTTTTACCTTCATGCTGCCTAATTTTTGTTGCCATATTTTTTATTAATATATAATAATTTAAATGTCAAAAACATGGGCTTAAGAACAGCGTTTCATAAAATAATTAAATTAGATTCATGTTAAGAAATTAAATTGTATTTTGAGTATCATATAATCTAATTAAGCATACGAATTTCTTTTTTTTTAAGTTATATATAATTTAAGATTCACATACAGAATTTTCCTAATTACTTTATATGGTATTTACGAAGGAATATGTTTTTCTTTTAAGCCACTTATATTTTTTTTAATCTATGGTTAAATTTAATTTGTATGTACAATAATCCTCCCATTGTTTTGTTACTTTTAACGGAAATATCTAACGTAAAAATTATTTTTCTTTTTCTAATATAATGAATTGCAAAAAAAAAAAAAAAATTAATGTAACATTTATTTTAATTAGAAATTATCTTTATTAAATTTTGTTTAAACTAAATGTATATATTTTCCATTGTAAATTAAACTAAAATTAAAATAACCATATAATTCTTGTTTTTAAAATCACAACTAATATAAATGGCGGTAGATATTTATTAAAAAAGATTCAAAATAATGTTGCATTTATGAAAGGTTTCATTTTAAAATGATATAACCTTTAGAAAGCTACAATTAATATTTTAAGTCATAATTATACATCGCACATATTTAATGTTTCAAATCATTATTATACAAATGAATCTAAGAATAATTCGGCATGTTCCTATTTTCTATGCTGAAAGTATTAGTTGTGATGTAAGTATGATTGCTCAAACTAGAAGAACTTTGGAATTTAAAAAAAAAATATTCAGGTTAAAAACATATTTAGAAAGGATGATCGTTTGGGATTTTGTTTGTGGGAAAACAACACTCTGATGATCTGTTCAAAAAATGTTTTATATATATATATAATGGCAAATTTATAAAAAAAAACTTGAAAAATAAAAAATATTTGCAGTATCAACTTATAATGACACTTTTATGCAGTTTTAGCGAAGTATGTACCATATGTAATTTAAAATCTGCACTGTGTGTATCTTGAAGAAAAATATAGTACTGTATACATTACAAGAAATGATGTGTATAAGCTATCGAGAAATTAATATAAGAAATGTATAAATAAGAGAAATATCAGAGCTGCTATATAATTTATGTGCATTACAATAACTTTATATATGGCAATGTAGCAAAATTTTCTTTATCTGCATTAGAGATTAGAAAATGCGACACATATAATGATTATGAAATTTTTGATAATATTCGTAAAATGTGAACATATGTCATAATTTTGCTTAAACGAAAGTGTGGCACTAAATTGCATTATGTTGTAGTTGAATATTGATTATGCTAGATAATTTCTACACGACAGTGTATTTAATTCTTATTTCTACCAAGAAAAATATTCTCCAGCCAAATTCTAAGACATACATCTATCATTCGATTTAGTGAGACAATATGAAATATATCATCTGCATTTTCTTAAATATTCTATGGAAAATTTATTTTCTTGTTCATTTCATTTTAAATACACTAATTCCCTTTACATTCTCATTGTTCTCTCATTAATTACTGTAGTTTAAGGTACTTTACTAAATATCATGCTGATTTTAACGCTTAGTTATACCCCAGTAAAAATTCAAACCTTTATATAGTTCATTAAAAATTATCCATAAAAAATTAATATATTAATGTTATTAAAATTTGGGTAGTTCTCTAATCTTACATGATAAAATTGTCAAATACGCATTGCGAACTATATATGTCCTAATTTCAGGAATTTATAAAAATTCTCCTTTCTATCTAATAATTCAAAAATACCGCTGGGACAATTAAATCTTTTTGATCAATATTCACAAAAAAATGAATTTCTGCAGCTAATTACAAGTTTACATGTTTTAACGATGATTTTAAACATTTTATTTAAATAAAATATTCAAACATTTAGTTTATCATTTACTGAATGATCGGAAATTTTTAATTAAACTTCAATTAAAATGTTTCAAAAGCTTAAAAAGCAAGCATATTTAATCTAATTCAATCTTTATTATTTGCTTTTCTGTTCGTAAATTGAATTATACAAATTGAGAATAAAATTGACTTGTGGTAGAGGAAGTAATGCCAGTTATTTATTATTTTATTAACTGCTTTTTGTATTTATACATTCAAACAAATTCTTTTTTAAAATATTTAGGAATTAAATTGAGTGAGTTTCGCTAATCGTGCTCAATTAAATAATTTTATTGTCAGAAATAAGTATTATCTAAAAAGAATCTGAATTATATTTCAGCATCAGTGGATTTTCTAGACAAAAATTTCGCAGCACGCAAACCACAAAGAAATAAATACCTTAATAAATTTTAATAATTGTAAACCTATTACGTATGTTTAATTTTCAACAAATTCAATCGTACAGCTTAAATTTCTCAAAAAAAGTAATTTTCTAAATTGACAAAAGTGTATATTTCTCATTTTTATTCTTGATGCTGTTTTTTAAATAAAATAATTCTTCCATTTTACGCCTTTCAAGATTCCTATGAAAAATTGTTCTCTTCAAAGGAAATTAAAAATATGTTTTTATTTGTTTCTGAAGCAAATAATTATTGACAGTATATTTAAATTCTAACTTTTCAAAACTAAAAATTATCAACAAGCATTTTATATTTGTCTATAAATGTGAAAAATGAAATAAGTTATATTTTCATGAATGGCAACATTTTCAAATTGAGTTTTCTTGGTCAGTTTCTCAGCATTTTCAAGCAATTTAATTTTAATATTCTACTAATTTGTTCATGCATTCAGTAGAATATTTTACTAAAGGATTTTCTGTGATCTGTAGTAGAACTACACATTTTTGGAAAGAAAGCCCAAGGTTTTATACCAACTGTTTTCTATTTTTTGCACGTATATTTAGCATGGTGGCTGATAAGAAATTTTCCTGGTTTCTATGTAATATCAAAAAAACCCATTATTCATTAAACAGTCCTTCCTGAAAGAATTAAATGTAACCAAAAAATAAAAGGAACTTTTATTTACTAAGCTGTATAAGATAAGTGGTCTTATTTATCTTACACATCTGACGAGTTTCCACGTTTCCTCCTTTGTGACACGTGAGTGAGATTCAGTATCTATGAAATGTTCGGAAAACGACAAATTACATTGGACGTGAAGATACATCGCAACAACCATTGCTTACTGTAAGGCAACTGCAAATCCACTGCACGTTTAGTATCTAATGAACTGTTAGTTACACTGTCTCAAATAATGCACCCATTGAAAGAACATATAGAGGAATTATTTCTTGTGGTTACACTATATATAGTGATTCTGCTCAAATTGACCCTGACATAGGTATATAGTTATAATTACTGCTATGAACAAATTCTTTTTTTTTTCTTTTTTTTCTTTTTTTTTTTTTTGAGCATTGGAATTTGTTAAACTGTTAGAAAAATAGTACAAAGGATATTTAATCAGAATGATGACATTAATAAAAATGAAAGGATTTCTTAACTTAAGTAAAGGCTAATTACATAACCAAGAAAATATGTATCTTATTAGAATGTAGAAATTACTACTCGATTCATAGTCATATCATTAAAAGCAGTTAAATCAGTAAAAGATTTCATTTGTTTTAGTGTCTTAAGCATCTAAATAATGTAAGAAATTGGAATTATAATTTTTTTACATATTCTAAAATTCCGTACTTGTGTTAGTACTTATATACAAATAAAATGTTAAATGCAGAAAAAGAAACTTAATATTTATTCTGAAATTTTTAAAACATAATTTTTTTCATGCTTGAGGGGCTGGTTGAAATAACTAGCCTCTAATATTCAAATGTGAACGTAATTTGCATTTAACGCAATTTTTATTAAATAAAAATTGCGTATTTACATCAAAATACTTTTTAATTGTATCTCTACTGCAACTATACCTGCGAAAAATCGATTCAATTGTCGTTATTTTACTGCATTTAATTTCATATTATTTTTGACTGCAAATGCGTTATGATAAAAATTCTTTTTGTTGGCCGTAAACAGCGTTTTAGCAACTGTTGCCACATTCTCGGGACTGAATTCATGCATAATGGAGGAAGTCCAAAAGGCGAACAATCACCAGTTTTCCATAGGTTTCTTTCTGCAGCACAAATTTCGAATAACCAAACACCTCGCACAATCGCTTTGCGAAAAGCACTTTATATATTCTGCCCGCACAAGTTGGTTTGTTAAATTTCAGACTGTATGATAGAGAAAAGCTACATTTAAAAGAACACACATAAATTGCTGATAGCTGTATTTAAAATAATTATTCACTAATTTTCAGATTCGAAAGCATTTTGAGTTTAGCAAAAAACCCTTCTTTCGTTTTCTTGATACATAATGGAAATGGCTTAGTTTTTTCTTCGATGCTAAGTTATATAGGAAGATTTGGCATCTTGGAAGATGGTTTAAATATAAAGAGAATAAGAATTATTTGTTTTTTATATAATATAAGAAGTATTATTAGTAACATGAGTAAATAAACTTAGCTATAATGAAAGAAACCTATTTTTGGTTAAGTTGAAGAAAATATTTTATATCTCTTGAAATATTTAAAGGAAATATATTTTCTGCTATTCATTCAACAAATATTTCTATATATTATACATTTTGTGTTACATAACCTTTTATCGTGTCGATTATTTTTTCCAAAAAAGCAACCACATTTGTTGTAAATTTTAATATCTTTTTCCAAAATGTGAAATTATAAAAACCCAGCTTTAAGCTTATTTATTCATTAAAACAAATAATTTAAAATTTTACTTTTAATTTATATTTCAATTTTTAATCATATACTTAAAACTTAAAACATACTTAAAACATTATATATATATTATACAAATATACTTAAAACATTTGGGTTTTTTTTTTTTTTTTTTTTTTTTTTTTTTGTAGTCGACATCATGACACAAAAGCACTCGTTTTCTTTTCTTTCTTTTTTTTACATTCAATAAACATACTTATAAATTTAGCTCGAAAGTTAAAAATTCATTTTCAATTAGGTAATGGTTGAAACTAATGTCGCGTACACCACTTTAAATATTCAAAAACAAATCTATGCATTTGTACCAGTCAACGTATATTCTTGTCTTTATAATTTTCACAGTTATAATCACGGATGACAGTAAGCATGATCAGATCATCTAAATAAAATGTTATTAGAACAGACCAAATTTACAAGTCAATTTATGAATTTTTGCATTTTTATGTTATTAGATGTGAAATGTGGTTGTATAACAAATGAAAAATAAAAACATTTATTAAAGATGGATATTAATATATTCACAATTCAAGTTTAATGTTTTTTATTAAATGTTAACAAGTATATGCAATGCAAAGCTATCTAATATGCATGTACATTTAGATATTTTGTATAATAAGCGTCAGATAGCTTGTCTGTAAAGAAACAAATTAACATAACTTTTAGTATAAAGTATTCATAAATAAACTCATGAAATTTATTTATGAATAAAAGTTTACTTGTATTTAAATTCATGCGTTATATTTTTTTCATGTAATCATACAGGATCTTTAAAGAACTTGAAATGTACTGAAATAGAGGTATTTATTACTAACATACTTCAATATTCTTTAATAGGGATAATATTTCTGAAATTATGCAGCTGCAATGGAGATATATGCTTTAATAGAAATGGAAATAAATTTAATACATTATTATATATAAAATATCAACAGGCTCTATGAGAATTCAATAATTAGCTTCTACCAGAAAATTTATACTCAAACTTTTTCAAAAATCTCACAAAACACAAAACTTCAGTATACTTAATTTAAAAAAAAAAAATACTATGTTTGACATATTAAAGACAATAATGTAAACTGAATCTATGGATATTAAATGTGTATATAATACTTAGTATAACGAAATTTACTCAGATTTACCAGAGTTGTCTGCTTTATTTTGTGTCAGTTGAAAATATAAAATAATTTGTAAGCTCAATGTTATAGAAAATAATTTAAAATATTTCAAAACTATAAAATATCTGAAACCTAAGTAGCAATCAATGTATACAATGGTAAGACTACACATTTTTTTAATTCTAGCAATCTGATATTCAATTCACTACTTGAATATTTTTTACACAATCATATTCTATGATCATATTCTTTATTAATGTTATGTTACCTATAAGAAAAGACAGCAGTTGTTTTTTCTTAAAATAAAATGTATTATTAGTTCCTATTTTTAAGTGGCTTTTAAAACTTCGGAGCATTTATATATTTTGATTTTAAGCTTCATTGCTTTCTAGCAAAGAAAACTTCATTTTGTCATATTCATAAATATAAGACAGAAAAATTATATTCGATGAGGTAATTATCATATTTCTATGAACAACACCATCGATATAATATTCCCATGAAAATTATATATATATATATATATATATATATATATATATATATATATATATATACATTCTACCTAAAATATTCCATGGTTTAAGCCTCTTCATATATCATTGAAACTGCTCCAAAAGCCAAATAGTATTTGAATATTCTTCTTTCTTTTTTTCGGTACCGCATTCATTTTTCTCTGGATGTAATATCATACCTTTTTGAAAGTAGAGGAAGAACCCAATACATTTTTTTTCATTTTCTTTGAATCCTTTTCAAATATATTTTCATTTCGAGCATCTACGTTGTCTGATAATCACAATACCAGCGGAAGAACGTGTTTCGGGGACTTAGGTTCCCACAATTCTTATCGACTTCATTGCTTCAACTACGGGCGAAGTTGGTGAGTAAATCAACAACTTAGCATATTGCGACGACACGTTTCTGAATCTTTTTCTTCTAGTAGTATTCACCCTCGGTATTACATTGGCGTTCCGGGGAAGAATTTTAAGTTGAAATGAGGTAAGAGAATGAAAAGATGAGAGATAAAAAAAATTTGGATGATATATTCGCCTGTTTTAAAAAGCAATACATAGAGCTTCTGTTCCTTCTGCAATATACTGGCCCCTCAGTGCATGCATGCGGCTTAGGGTATATTTCCTGCCTATTGCAAAACATTTTCCAACTGCCTACTTTTCTTTGTATGCCCGGCGTATTTCTTAAGAGATCTGTTGAGAAGAGCCAGATGCTCTTTGTGTTCCTTTCACTTATTTTTTTCCCTCCAGTATTTTTTCGGCAAGGGATTTTTCGAACTTTCCTCCTAGCCTATGAGTAAAGCGATAAGAAATGGAAAATCCGGTTCGCTCTGTGTTGCTATTTTTTTGTGGATATAGCTGCCAAGAAAACATATTGCTTGAGAAAGAGTTGAGAAAAGTTTACAATCGCCGCTAAACATGTAACTCTTTCGAAACGCAAACAAAATAATATTTGTCTGAAACTTTCTAAATGCCAATGCAATTTTGTATTATAGTATTTTCAGATTATCATTATATAATATAAAAGCCATTTTACAATATGGCTTCACTGTCATACCCAAAATTTTTATTATTTTACTAATTATTATATATTGAATTACTGTCAAAATTTTTGACTAATGCTATTAAATAGAAGCTACTTCTGTTAGTAAAGCTTTCTAACTTTTGGAACTCATTCTAACTTTTGAAGTGTTACTATTTATAATGAACTTTAGTTAATCGTTAGTTAAACTTTAGTTTTAAATCAGATTTAGTTTTGCGTCATTGAAAATAATTCTTAAAATCAAAAATTTAAAATTAATTTCTTACAAAAAGTTAATCAAATGCATGTGTGTGTGAGTAGTAAATTTTTAGATTTAATATAAGTTTATAATTATGCTTAAAGAAGTTTCTATCACAGTTGAAAATGTGCTTCATTAGTCAAATGAATTAAATTTAATTAAACACTTGTCGTTAAGGTTAATCTGGATAACATTCATAATTAGAAAGTATTATTTTAAATTAGGCAATGTTTATCGTGACTGCGATCACCATTAAGTGAATTTATTTTAAGCAACTTTAGGAAGTAATCGGTATTCTTTATTTAATGAATAGCATTACTTAATGACAATTTCACTTCTAACAATCAAAAAT